>JAFBJT010106259.1:0-43793 GCA_016785325.1 Chascanopsetta lugubris
GGGGGGGGGGGGGGGGGGGGGGGGAGGAGGAGGAGATGAATTATTCAACCAGCAGCAGCAGCCGCCGCCGCCGCCGCTCGCCTCTGACGTCTTGTTGTGTCTTATGGGGAGGTGAGGCGAGCCGGCAACAACAAGTCGCACCTCCTCACAAGGCGGCCGTCACATGACAGCCCCCGGGACGGAGCATCCAAGGAAGCTGGAGGACAGGACATCATTTCAGGGAGCAGCAGCAGAATAATGGCTCCCTCTCAAAATGACAGCCATCGCTGCGGCACAGCATCACAGATTGCCGGTCTATCATCCCCCCCCTCACACACACACACACAACACACACAGGGAGGCAGGATGAAATGACAGCCCCGGCCCTGCTGATAGCAAAGCATCTCAGCCTGAGTAGGTGTTCCTTCTGGCTTAGTGTGGGCTTTGATGTTATTATAGCGCAGCAGAGCAATATTCAGCCCCGAGATTCACTACCTGCTGCTGGGATCATCTCTTCAAGCCCACTGTTTGTGAAGCTGAGGAAATGGAAGTCTGGAAACAGAAAGAAAGGGGGTTGGAAGGAGAGAGGAAGGGGGGGGGGGGGGTATACATAAAAAGGAATGAAACAGCAACGCTTGATCTGTTCTCTAACACATTTCTCCCGTCAAGCAAAAATTCTATTATTCAAGAGTAAATGTAGGACAGGAGTTTTATCGCAAACCGTCGTTCTGCCCAGCAGGAGAATTACATCCCCACAATGTGGAGAGACTTTCTCCTTCCTGCGTCTCCAGCCGGCGATCAGGAGGGTTCGAGCCCTGAAAGCAGGATTACTGTCTCACAGCTGCTCGGAGCACAAACAGGAGGTTTGTTTACAAAGGGATCAGTGATCCGTGTGAGAATCAGGGGGGAAAGGAAAACAAAGACGAAGAGGCGGGTTGTGGTGTAACTTAGTCGTTTATTTTAATTCCACAAATTTTTCAAAAAAATTACAAAATACTCAAATGGAGAGAACACAGGACTCACAATTTTTCTTATTATTTCTACTTTTTGTTTACATTGTGTCATCCCCATGGCGACTACTCATATATACAATAAGCTTCAAGATACCAGTATATATATAAATCTTAGCAGTCAGAATTTACATTCTGCTATTGCCGCTTTGAAACAAGAAGCTAAACCATTGACAACACTTAACATCAAAGGTTTTGGAGACACAAAAAGTCAGGGTGGGGGGGGGGGTAAAAGGCGAGGAGGGTCATCAGGAAACGAGGCAAAGGGTGATGACGAAGATGATGACGATGATGATGATGAGGAGGAGGAGTACGTCGTCAGAAGAGAGACAGGAATCAGTGGGAGATGGCGAGACAGAGTGACAGGTTGTTGTTGTTGTTGTTGTTGTCGTCGTCAGGGCTGTAAAGATTCTTCTTTGTTTACGTTTTCAAAACCAGCTCATGATTGTAATGATGTGAATCATAAAGCTCCGAGAGAAGATATGGTGGTTTTCAAAATGCGAGTACAGTTTCTTCATTTGGTTGAAACAAAACAAAAAAAACTTTAAAAAAAAAGGAAGGAAAAGCCACAGTTTTCTCGAATGTCCTGTTAAAACAGTCTTAGTGCACAGAACAGAAACCAGGTGGTGGATTTAAAAACAAAGAGCATTGAACTCGTGTGCACTGATATGACGTCTCAACACTACTGGTAACAGTCAGTGGCACATAAACACACGGCTCCCGAGGCCCAGGAGGCTGCGTGTCCCGAAGGAACCAAGGCATATGAAAACATCGTGAGGACACACACACACACACACACACACATTCACGCACTCGTCGTCCCTCTAACTCCTCGTGGTCGCATGTCAGCAGGATCCCTCTAGTGTCACAGTGAACGTTATTACAGCCTTCAGCGCAGGAGGACGTCTGATATGAGCCCCTGCATCCGACACGGACCGGGTGAAGAGGAGAGCGCCGACACAACGCGGACGAGCGCCGACTCACAAGCGTTCACACGTTAAGATAACAATCCTAAAGTCCTGTTAGGCTCCGGTCAAAGGGAACAAGGTTAAAATTCAAGTCCCGTCTATTTGTAGAGGAGCTTGAAGTAAAAAAAAAAAAAAGAAAAAGAAGTCTGCATTAAAACAACATGGAAGCATTTCTGCACGATGTCGATTTAAATATTGACGTTTAAAGGAAAAAGGATAAAACCAATTGTACGGGGCTCAAGTCAGTGCAGGCTTTCGTTTCCCTCCGTTTCGCCTCTTGGCTTCGGCGTGCGCTCGGCAGACGCCTCGGCGACGACGGCGTCGCCGCCTTCAAGTGTGTCGCGTGATTTTGACCCCAACACGTTCGAGTTTGCACATTCTGACGACGTGCGGCGCGCAGGCGGCGTGAAGTGCGAGGGAACGCGGCGGCTGTGGCGGGTTGGTGGATCGGGGCGTGTGCGAGCGCGGGACTACATCTAACACAGTGATGTCAGAGGAACGTCACAACTCGACTGCAACTCTCTCAGAGACTGCTCGTATAATGCCATTGTGCTCCCCTCTGAAACAAGGGATAATGCTTCGAAACGATTAGTTTGGAGATTGAAACGACTTGGATTGGAGTCCACACCTAGTAATAATAATAATTATAATAATAATTATATGTTTATATATACTATTTACAGACTCAAAAACGCCATGCTGTAGCTTTTTCTTAAAATTATGAAAAACCTCCAACAATGTATTAAAATAAATGTTGAATTTAAGATAGCACTTGTTATTTTTCCATAAACGGCCTGACCGGTCTTGTCATGTTTTGTTGTTGATAAGCACAGTGTCTTGTTCTAGCACCTACAAAAAAAGGTCAGGGAAGCTTGTCATGCAGGAGTCTTGAGGACGTTGTCACTACTGGCTATATACCAAAGAATGTCTTGAAAAATAAAAAAAATAAAAAGTGTCCTTGACAAGAACCAAAAAAAAAACCCCAAAACAAACAAAAAAACCCAAAGTATCTGCAGAGTTCTCAGACGATCCACTTGGCCTTGTTCTGTTCTGTGACTGTGTCCAGAGGAGCCTCTGCAAGACCGCTCTGCAACTACTTCCTGTGTCCTGCACTCGTGTGGCGCCGCTTCCCCCCCTGGATGGTTACAGCTGCTTGTCGCTCTCCTTTTTCAGTCGACTGAAACGCAGAGGTCAAGTGTTACAATCTGGAAGCAGTTGGTGTTTATATCTTAAAAAAAATTTTTTTTTTTAATTTCCTGTTGCTGCTGCTCTGACCTGTAGTAGTCCTCCTGACCGGGCAGTGGTCCCCCGTGCATGTGATGGTGCCCGTGGAGCCACTGCTGCTCCATGGCTAACCTCTGCAGCTCCGCTGACTGTGCGTGCATGGCCTGCAGCTGGTGGGCTGCGGACATGGGCGGCGGCAGACCTCCTTGTAGTTCCCGTGGGTATGGCGTACCTGGAGGGAACACAACCCGCAGATGAGGCACCGTGGCGGAGACGAGGACCGGCCGGTGAGACGAGGCCTCGCCCACGTTCGCCGGGTGCTTACCGAAGACCGGGTGGCGCAGCATCTCGTGTTCGTGTGGCGGCTGGCCCAGGAGAGGGTTGGGGATGGCGCCGGGCGGGTACGGGAAGCGGGCCAGGTGGGGTCCGGCTGCCAGGGGGTCGACCGCCAGGGGGTGGGCCCCCGAACCTGACGGACACACAAGACATTCACCACCACCTTCTGGGCGTCAGAGTCTGAGGTTCAGGGTGCACTCATCACATTACAGTGTTATCACAGATACAGCATGCTACATACATTAGCTACACATGCTAGCTACATACATTAGCTACACATGCTAGCTACATACATTAGCTACACATACTAGCTACATACATTAGCTACACATACTAGCTACATACATTAGCTACACATACTAGCTACATACATTAGCTACATACACTAGCTACATATATTAGCTACACACACTAGCTACATACATTAGCTACACATACTAGCTACATACATTAGCTACACATACTAGCTACATACATTAGCTAAATACACTAGCTACATATATTAGCTACACACACTAGCTACACACACTAGCTACATACACTAGCTACATATATTAGCTACACACACTAGCTATATACATTTGCTACATACACTAGCTACACACAACTTCATTCTATATTTACTAGACTTCTCTGAAGGGACCACTGGACCTACATTTATCCTCCATCACAACCTCTCTGTGATTTCATCTAAACCCATGTGACTTTTTACAGAAAATTCAATATCAGGGAGTTTTGATCAGAGATCATTAAATCTCAGAGGTTGTTTGGTTTGTCCATTCTGAGCGACTGTATCGACAGTGGAGCAATATGGCGGCCTCCACTGAGAGGACCCGCTCCCGTTGTAAATATTGACGGCTCCCTCTAATGTGAGGAAATCTAAATTCCATCACTCTACTTGAAAATATAAGCAGAATGGGACATTTGTCACTTTGATCTTACAAACTGGACCTTGAACAAAAGTGTCCTCCATAATGAATAGGTTTGCATTATTGACTGACTATTTAAAACCACGTGAGCCTGGCCTATGATTTACTTTGCTACAGTTTTTCCAATAGTCGAGTTGGTTGGTTTAAAAAAATGAATCTGAGTGTAAGTCTGTAAAGTCCTAAAACGTAAACATGATATTGTATTAATTAAATAATCAGGAAAATATGTAATATCCAGTGGCCTAAACACCGCTATTTTCCTTCACATTAATGGTATCAGAAAGTACAAATACATAATTAACATTAGCATGCTAATTGTGATAAAACATTCTATTCATTTACAGGTCTAAAATAGCAACAATAAAATTTAGGAATAATAAAGTACAAGCAAGGTGCAAATATGTATAAAATCAGAAATAATATCAAATAACATGAAATACTATACTTAAATACTACATTTACAGCCACATTAGTGCTGCGCTGCGCTACATTACAGTAAAAGTGTGTAAAACTTCATCACTGCAAAACATCAAACTGTTCAAAAATAGTTTCTCTTGAAAAACTGCTTCACCAAATTGAACTTTTTTGACAAATTACAGAATTTAGTTTCATCCAAATGGACAAAATGTTTTTTTTCATGTAATATAACATGAAAACGAAATGAAGCCATTGCTTGTAGTCTGTTATACATATATATATATATATATGTGTGTGTGTATATCACATGTGTAAAGCTGAGCAGGGCTTTCTTTTACCTTGGTGGAGAGGATCTTGCTGGTGGAGGTGCAGGTGGGAGTGGATGTGCGAGTGCTGGTGGTGGTGTGGCGTAACATTGAACATCTGTAGACGGGCGATGGGGTCGTTGGCCACGGTGGCCATGCGCTCTGCGTGGAGTCTCTCTGCAGCCAACCTCTCCGGGTAGCTCATTTCCGGCCGCAGCTGAGGCCCGGCCAGGGCCAGCCGCTCGCGCTCCAGCGGGTTCAGTCCGGGGTGGAAGGAGGCGAAGGGGTGAGGTCCGGCCATGGGGGGCAACGTGATGGCCCCGTGCCGGGCAAAGTGCTCCATGGGGTTCGTGGAGGGGTGGAGTGTGTCCATCTCGGGGGGCTTGACCTCGAAGCCCGGCTTCATTCTTTCCCTCAGTTCCCTCTCTCGAATCTCCCTCTCGCGCATCTCCCGCTCCCGCAGCTCGCGCTCCCGCATGGCCGGGTCGGCGTTGTACAGGCTGGGCATGTGATAGGCCAGGAGCTGGTCGGCCGGGTTGAGCGACACGAAGAAGGGGTGGTTTCGATTGGTCGGCGACATGACGTGGGGCCGGGCGTACTCGCTGAGGGTGCGCAGGGCGGGGGTGTCGGGCCCGATGTACGGAGGCACAGCTGCGATGGTGGTGGGGGGTCCGTCGAAGGGCGGGCGCATGTGGGCGGGGCCGGCCATCTGAGGGTCGCCCATCCTGCTGTCGTGACAGGAACTGGAGGCTTTCTGTGGCGAGACACGCGGCAAGTTTAGAAGACGATCGATAATAGTGATAAATGTGAGCCAAACAAACAAAAACAAATTCTCTCACCGCTGCTCGCTCCGCCTCCTTTTCACGCTCCCGCTCTCGTTCCCGCTCTTTTTCCCGCTCCCTCTCTCTCTCCTTCTCCTCCCTGGCTTTCTGTTCCGCTTCCCTCTTGGCTTTCTCCAGAGCTTCCTCTCGCTTTTTGGCCAGTTTGGACGAAGCCAGGGGAGTGAAGTAGAAGTCTGTCCGAGCACAGGAGTTGTAGCCTCGGTCCAGATGTTTGTAGAACCTGTGAACGCAGCACAGACAAACACATCTCATCACTGATACGTGGTTCTTGTTTCACACGGACAAAACAGGCGGGAGCCATTACTAACACTTGTGCGTGATATGAATGGCAGGAGAATGTCTCATGAGGTGAACATGCACTGGTTCGTTATTTAAAAAAGAAAGACATTCAGTAAGCTTCCGCTTTTACTGAGTATATATTCAAAATGCACATTGCTGTTCGCTGGCGGTTAAGAGAACCACTTAAGCACCAGGCAACTACAGACACTCCTTCTGATGCCTCCGCTCACAGTAATTAATCTCCCTGCTCTCCCTCCCTGATAATTCCTCGCCATCAGCCACTCGCAGCTCAAAGCTAACTGTGGCCTTGGATGCTGTTTTGCTGAGGACATTTGATTTGGTGCCGACATCAAAGCTTTAAAGAGCTGGAGGCAGAGATGCTTTGTTGTTCCCCGTGTCTGAGAGCTAATCAGCATCCCCCAGACAAGACACGTGCGCCGCTCGACAGTCGACTGACGATAACAATAACAACCCGTGCAGGTGTGTGTTTTCTCTTTCAAGGCGCGTTTGTTTACACACGTACCGTGCCGACTGGCTGGCGTGGCTGGGGGTATTGACGACAGTGGGCTCGGGGGAAGGGCTTCTCTGTGGCGGCGGGGGGCTCTCGGGCTCCTCTAACTCATCCAAGGGCTCCTCTTTGATGTGTACTGGCGGGAGTGCGGGGCCGGTGCCGGCACACGTGACCGAGGCGGGCAGCGGCATGGAGATGGAGGAGGATGGAGCAGAGGAGGAAGGGACTTGTAACCCGGGCATAGAACTCGATGACGATGACGACGATGCCGACGACGAGGAGGGCGGGCCGGTCGGAGGTAGAACTGTATTGAAAGGGTGGGACGAGAACGGCGGCTGCGGCGGCCCGTTGGGGTGTGAGGCTGCTGCGGAGGGAGGCAGTGGAGGAGCTGGAGGAGGCTGGTGACTGGATGACGGTGGGAGGCTCTGGGACTGGGTGAGGACCGGGGGCTGGGCCGGGGGAGGCTGGAGCTGCTGCCCTTGAGGCATGAGCTGGAGGGGAGGTGGGTGCGCTGACGGAGGATGGTGTGTGGATAAAGAGCTGAGGGGCTTGAGGGCGGGCGGCGGAGGCAGGTTTGAAGGCATCTGAGGAAACGGAGGCGCGGACACGTGAGGCGGGTGTTTGTGGGACTGCGGGTTGGGCATCTGAGGGATGGGCGTCGTCGGCGGGGGTTTGATGTGGGGCATGGACAGCGGAGCGGGAGGCAGCGGCTGCTCCCTGGGAGGCGGGCCTCCGCTCTGCGCTGATGACTGGGACTGGGAAGGAGGCGTGTGGGGCCTCTGCTGTGATTGGCCGGGGATCGGTGGGGGTGGGACCTGAGACTGACCGACTGGGAAACCTTGAGGGGGCAGAGAAAGCGGGTGAGGCATGTGCGAGGGGCCGGGCTGCAGCGGGTGCGGCATGGGAGGCAGGGGCCCGTGATGCGAGCTCGGTAACGACTGAGGCGGGACCGGTGGGCCGGGAGGCGGGGCCTGAGTTAGAGGTGAATGTGGAGAGGGAAGCCTTTGAGGGTGAAGAGGAGCTCCTGACTGGATAAGAGAGATCGGGCTCGCCTGGGGCAGAGGCTGGGGAGGTAGCGAGGCGGAGGCCGCCGTGGGGGAAACCTGCGGGGGCAGGGAGGGGGCCGAGGCGGCGGGTGGAGGGGGAGCCGAGGAGGCCGCCGAGGTGCCGGGCTGACACTGAATGACCGGCGGGTGCTGGCTCTGCAAGAGTTGCTGCTGCTGGGCGGACGAGTCCGAGTCGCTCTCATTGTCGCGGGGGCTGGGGATGCTCGGGGAGGAGCTCCGGTTGTCCTGGTCGATGTCCTTGGGGTCGCTACTGAGCTCCTCGTTGATGCTGCGTCCGTCCGAGCTCTCGCCCTCTCCCTCGCCTTCGCCCTCGCACTCTGAGGGCGAGTCCGGCCGACTGAGTTCCTGAGGCGACACAAGAGAGCAAGGAAGGGCGTTACGACTCCGGGTCGGAGCGTTCAAGCTGAAGCACAGGAGGCAACGCGGAGGCGACAAACTCACTTGTGTCTTTGACTTTTTGGCACTGGCTCTTTCGGACTCCTCGGTGTCCGACGCTCCCTTCTCTCGCTGCCGTTTGGCACTTTTCATGGGTGACGGGGCCTCTTCTTTAATCTTCTGTGGAGAGAGAGCAGCAGAGTCGTTGGGCTGCGTTTCAGGACCACGCATGTGGTAAAAACAATGCTTTGGTTTGACCCAGTTGCGTTTACCTTGCTTGGCTTTTTCAGGGAGTCCGTCTTGCTGTCTGTGCTGTCTGTACTCGCCGCACTGGGTGACGTTCGTCCACTGGAGCGCAAATCCTCGTTGGTGGGCGAGGCTCGGCCATCGGGACTAGCTGTCTGCTTCTTTCGACCACTACGTAGTGTTGACATCTGTTCAAAGACGAAGACAGTCACATGATTAGCGATGTTTTTGCACTTTATTCCGGAAGACAACACATTTAATGCGCTGTTGTCCGAGGGTATGACCCCATGGACAATAAACGGAGATGGACTGCGCGTGCTCACCGAGCCTCGGTTCCGTCGGGTCCTCATGCTATGCTTCCCGCTGAGTCCATCCTCTTCCTCTTTGACAGGTTTGAACATAAATGGTGGTGGGTCCACGGGCTTCTCGATGGGGGGCAGCTCACCGTACTTCTTAAAGTGAATGCGACAGTCTGTGCACAGCAAGATGTTCTCCCGGCCCCCGTGGTGCCAGTCCTTGGAGGCTGAAGAAAGCCATTGACAGTGGTGAGACAACAGAATCTTTCACAGGTGATGAGTACAAACAACACCCTGAGGTGATCTCAAACATACACTATTATAATCTAATGTAGAGTATCTACGAAAGAGCTGTGTGGTACTATGGATGTTTTTATTTTTTCCTTTAAGGGCTGAAGTTGAATGATGAGCAAACTCTGCCTTTGACTGCGGACTGTATTTTAGTCTTCATCAATGCACCCAATAAGGTCTGTATGGGTTAAATCTAAAGTGCAGAAGTTATTAGGGCTCTCTGTTGTTACGGCAGTAACCCAAGTGCGATCAGATGGAGCCAGCTGTGCAGGAAGAGGGGAAGGATAATGATGTGGAGAGAGCGAACGAGCTGTGGGCTCGTGTCTAATTTGATCGAATTAGTCCTGACATCATCTCATGCCCATCTGTCACATAGCACCACATCCGGCAGGTTCCCACTGATCCCAATCAGGACAGAAATAACCGAGCAAGTCCGTATGTCGAGTGCAAGCCTCCGTGAAAGCCACGCGGTGTCTTACTGGTGGTGAAACAGTGGCGGCAGGCGTAGCCCTTCAGCTCCTGTTCGCTGTCTTCGCTGTCAAAGTCATCTTCACTGGCTGAGCTGAGGTCCACTGAAGAAAAGACAAAGAGGAAGACTTAGTAAACACGGATCTAACGGCTGAGGATATCGTCTCCCTCTCTCCCCTCAGCTGTCATTCACATATATATATATATACATACAGAACTCGCTGGAGGGGGGGCGTGAAGGAGTGTTGACGGGAGTTGAGGCGGTTCGTGTCTTGATGCGGCGGAAGACGGGCTGGCGGCGGTGTCTGCGGTGGGCTCGACAACTGGCTGCTTCGGGGGTCTTTTTCCAATAGTAGTAAAAGGTTATTAGTTCTCCCTGAAATGAAGCAGAACACAAGAGTGGTTAGAACTAACAGACACGAGACAAGAGCACAAACACAAGCATTCGACAAGGTGACAGCATCATGAGATAGTGGGTCTTTGCAACCACAGCATTTCACTTTGTGGATTAGAATTAGGGGCTTGGACATATGTATGGACAATACCGATCACTCACTGCAAAAAAATAAAAAATAAAAAATAATTTAAATTTATTTGGATTTATTAATCCAATTTGTTGAATAATGATATTAATATAATAATCACAATGCAACCTCTGCACTTGGGTCCATATAATATATGGAATATCCACAACAGCAGTTAGCATTGAATTTGACAGTGACGTGCCGCAGAGCAGGTCAATCCATGCCAGGATTTGTGGCTCGCCCGGCATGTTTGTGCTGCGGCCCTGTCTGTCCCTGGATTAGGCGAGGAGGCTGGCTGAATGTGGGGATATTAGGATCAGTGCATTGGTGGCTGCCTGGGTGGCAGGAGCTTGAATGGGAACAAAGGAACATGTCAGGCAGAGCTTTGGCGCTACAAATAGGGAGTGAAATGGCTCCTCGCCCCTTCACTGGAAGAGTCAATTGAACTTTAATCAAACATTCGGAGGGGCGCGCTTGCCAGTGAGCGAGGCGGATAAATCCTGTGTACAAAAGGCTGCCAGGAAATCAATACCCAACTGAAACATTAACACATGCAATCATGGATCAGAAAGCACTTTGCTGAGGCAGCCTGGGCATAATAACCGCCGCTGTCTGGCCATTCTCATAATGCATAAGTCTTGAAATTTGGCAACAGGAGTCGGTGGGAATGATCCTGTTTTCTTTGGGGCTTTGGCCTCGTTCTCCCTCTCCATGAACTCTGACTCGTTAGCCGTCTCCATGAGCCGCACAGCACATTCATGAAGGTGTGGAGTGTGACTGTTGAGCGGTAAGTCACCTGTAATCTTTAAAGCCCAGAGGGCACCCATCCACTGTCTGAGGTCTGTTAAACTGCTGTTCAACAAAGCTCCCGAGGTTTAATGGCTATCGATTGTTTTCCTACTGCGCTGCAGCAGAGAGACTTGACATGAATTAGTCGTCGCTCCCTAAAACACGAGAGCAGCTTTTCATCAGCTGCTTAAAAACCCTGTCAAAACCAAAGCCAAGCAAACAGTGGCAGGGAAAGAATTTGATTTCAACGGTCAAATGGTTTTAAATGTTTATTTTAAAAAAGGCTCATCACTCATTGTGGTAACAAATCCTGTGAAGTTTGCTGGTATTGATACACAGATACAACGTAAGCAGCTTTTATTTCTCATTTCTTATCTCATAAAACAGAAAACGCTTTGAGGCGAGCGGGATTGTTGCAAGTAAACAGGTCAGGAATGGTCCAGTGCTTATTGCTTGTGTGAATATCTGATGTTGAGGCAGAGACGACACCTTTGATTGGCAGAAAGAGCTTGATGCAGTGGGCTTAGGCCACTTTAATAAGTGACTCTTAGGGGAAATTCATATCGAGCAGTGCCAGTAGGAATTTATCTTATCGAGCAAAGCAGCGCTGGGTAAATTTACTGAGGGTGTCGGAGCTCAATGAAACCATCTCAAATTACAGGGTAAATTAATGTGCTGCACTGTGTTATGGCAAAGCTGCCGCTCAAGTGTTAATCTGTCCCGAGCCCTACAGCTAGTGCTGAGGTTTTTATTTTTTTATTTTTTTTTAGACCACAAGACTTGTGTCAACGAGCACATGTGGAGTGAAGGGATGAATCCACATGCCCGAGCTCAAATCCGTGGTGTTCCCAGTAAGAGAAGTGTGATTTTTGAGGATATCAATTGGTGCTCACAGCAGGACCAGGGTCGCTAATGATTATTATATAAGCTCCACGACGTTGCCATGCGTTTGTAGCATCTATTTTAGGCAGCAAGAGGACTTCTTAGTCATTTGCGAGTGTGCCCGCCTCTCCAGCCCGACTGGCCAGTTGGGAAGGCAAGGGCGCAGGTGCTAACTGAGGGAAGGCAGGCGTCCTGATGTGAAATCTAATTGAAATGTGCAGATCAAAAGTGTTGAGTGGCGCCGAGCGCTGGCTCTGCTCTGTGCTTAATGACTTGTTCTCAGCAGCGCCTCTCTGCCTCCTCGCTGCAGGCTGACAACGGCACGGCCGCCACAACAGCTTGGCAGACACAGGGAAAGGTCACCCTGCCTCTCCATCACTTTACACTGTGTCAAGCACCATAACAATAGGCAGCAGCCAATGGAAATGTTCACTTGGGCTTTTGAATGGGAAATTAACAGGTGCAGGGATTGAGAGGGTTCAACGGGAAGTAAAACACAAAGTGGCAAAATAAAAGGAGGCAGCTTGACAATTAAGATTGAATATGCTGCGCTGAAAAGTATTTTCTTCACGACATTTCGCTTTTAGAGAGTCAGTAAGGTAGAAGAAAAGGGTGGCGGTGCTAAATTCAAGCTTGGCACGTTCCCCCATTACAGATTAAGCAGCACACACATTAGACTGACAGCTGTGTGTTTAAATGGCATTCATGGGTTTAGCTGTCTTAACTTATTCAACCACTTGTGCTCCAGTAGCACTTTTGGAAAACTAGATCCTATCAGCTGGAATTCATTGGCCACATGCACAGTCTCATTATGCAGCGGAGTACCAGGGTGTCCTTCCTTGAACCGGCGCTGGTGGTTAATAATCATCGCAAACCCCACATGACCCGATCTAGCGGAGATTCTGCGACTGCGATACCAAACCCATCTGCACGTGGCCGCGGTCCAATTCGCTCAGGTTATTATGCTATAACAACAAACAGTTCTCATGTCTCCACCCCCTTTTCCGACATATTGACGGTTGCCACGATAACAAGTTTATCACTGTTATTCCCTTCACGCTCCACGCTATTAATGTGCAGCTATAAATATATATTTGCCTTCGGAGTTCATGGAGATTAATTTGAGACGTTTCACGGGGGAAGAGGAGTGGCGAGGAGCGAGCTGTACTTCATAACAACTTGTGGTTCCGAGGCAGTATTAGAGTGGAGGGAGATTGACAGATGACCCCTGTGAGTCTGTTTACATGTCAAACTTGGCTCCTCGTGCTCTACATCGACTCCCTCATATTGACTGTGTACCTTTATCTGTCAAAGTCACCAGGCGCCTGCAGCAACACTTTATCTCATACCTGCTACTTCTTCTCCCAGACTGTGTGTGATTTAGGTTGTGGATTTGTTTAGACCTTTACCTGGCATTCGATTTCAAACTGAACATGACAAATGTGTTTCTAAAAAAACAAACAAAACAAAACAGTTAACCCTGCATCCAGCGAGCATGTACATAGAAATACTTGAAACAGAAATCTAAATTGGCCCCGGCGCCATCGTTTCCCCCCCCCAAAGTCCAGAGAATCACTGCAGAGCGGTACAGAGTGTGCTGCTGCCGCGCTGCAGAACACGAGATAGTGACAACATAAGCTCAGTATTATAAGGCGTTTTAGACTGCTTCCATCTGCAGGAGCTTTCTGGCCGGTGGATTATCCGACAAGGAAAGGGCTTACCCTCCTATCACGACACTCAGAGCTCCCATTCCAGTTATTACCACTTTAAGTGCTTCTCTACAAACAAGCATGTTCAGAAATTACATATGGCAATGTTTCCTTTAACCGGTTCATCCAGCCTGAAGGACGTTCTCACTGCTTCAAAAATAATTCTGATTGACAATCAAAATGATCTTCGTGACATAAATAATTAAAAAGTGGCAGACTTATGGAGTTCAGATACAACTATTTCAAAATAAACTAGTAGTTAGTAACCCTAACATCTGCATAGATGTAAGTACAATTAAAAATAGAGGTCGACAGGTGACAAGGGAGACAGGATGCTAAATGACAAATAGAGTAATACTAATACAAATTATTCTTGATCTTCTGTTTTACATGTAATTTAGGCTTCTTTTTTTTTCTTCTTGTCTGAAAGACAGACTTTTAAAGACAGACCATGTGACCCCAGTGGACTGCAGTATAATTGCAGGTGGGAGAGCAGGATCCTCTCCTGGGCTCAGTGGTCCTGGGCGCAGGCAGGACTGAGGGTGAAAGCTAAACTCGTGTATTTACACCCTCATCCCCTCTCAGGCCCAGGCCTGAACAGATGGTTTCTGTTTTTCCTGGCAGATTTGTGACAGAGCCACAAAAGGCCCCTGCTTTGACATGAAGCCAAACGGTTAAGGCCGTTACTGGCAAGAGCAGGGGAAGGAGGAGAGAAGAGGGCAGAGCCGAGGAGGCGAGGAAGGGAGGGAGGGAGGGAGGGAGGTGAGCCGAGAGGGAGGAATAAAGAGCTAGCAGAGGATAACAATGGACAATCAACCTGGAATCTGACCACAAACCTTCCTCATATAAAACAAAATCTCTGGACAAATAAAAATTTCAGCTAAAAACATAAGGGCGGTTTAGTCACAGCTTGGGGAGCAGAGAGAGAGAGAGAGAGAGAGAGAGAGAGAGCGAGAGAGAGAGAGAGAGAGAGAGAGAGAGAGAGAGAGAGAGAGAGAGAGAGGAGCATGTGATTTCTGGGGTCTGGTGGCCGACAGTGAGTTGTGTAAACATCCATTAGTGCAGCATGAACCTATGCTCCTCCTGCTTCCTCCGGTCCACAGCCGGAGGAGGGAGGACGGCTCCGTGACTCATTTCACCGAGGTGAAGGGGGAATGTGTTTCTCAGAGCAGAATCAAACTGAGCTTTAATTATGTATGAGCTTGACCCCTGGACTTGGTGTTCTTCATCACCCGTGACAGGGTGGTGTAGTGTAGTGTAGCGCAGCGTATCGCCTCGCTGAGTGGTGCTTGACTTTTCTATCATTCTCCTCCCGACTGTAACTGTAGGAGGTAACGCTGTAAATGTTTATGTGGTTAAAGCGGGTCAGACGCATTCTTGCGATGCCTTCCGAGCCATTTAACAAGTTGTGGAGTGAAAAGGGTCCGTGTTTATTTACTTTAAATCTTCTGACAGTGCCTTTTACCAGAGGATCTAGACTTTAGAGGGCGTGTTGAGGATGCTTTAAAACCTCGGTTCACTCCGAACGCGTCACTGGATATAGGTGAGTTAGTTTGATGTTGGGGAACCATAAAGACACAGCGTGCAAGATTTCCATCTCTCACTCTAATGATTTCATTGGTAATGTAATAATCACCTGCATGTATGACATGTTGCTTTCAATATTCTAGAATGAGACCTTTGCTTACCTTGGGATTGGGTCCTCTCACTAGAGGCTGCCATATTGGACCACAAATGTATTGGTGCATTGTGGTCCATCACCAGAATACTGACTAAACATGAATAGTGTATTCATTCAACTGCCATTGTAACTGCTGGAATAAAATGTGAAACTCTTCAGATTTGTCATGATCAAATTAAAATATATGTGGTGCCCTCTTAAGATTCATCTTTCAGTCGTAGCTGCAGGTTCTATGTTTTCTTAACTGTTTCTCATGAAAACATCTGACGTGCATTTCAACGGTGTGCTACTGCAGAGGCTGATTCCTCTCACAGGTTTTGTGTGATAAAAATTCAGCCATTACAAATTTGAGGTGTCTAGTGAATTCAAAAATAGAGCAACAGCCCGGCGATGCTATTAAGCCCAGCAGCAGATGATGGCGGCTGAATAGTCAGAGTACCTTGGCCGGTGGAGCATGGTAAATGTGAAAGGCGGTTAAATAGACAGCCCTTCCCCGCTGCGCCGAGCCTCTCTGCTGTAGAATGACTGAATAAGCTCCTGCTTTCACAGGTCAGGGATGCACACGCTGAAGAATCAGCACTTGTGTTTTCCCGCTGTAAGCGCTTTTCGCCAGTGAAAGCAGATTGGATGGCAACAGTGGCTCTTTGCTGGAGGGTAGATCCTGCGCGTTCCGGTGATAAGCTTGTCCCCAAACACCCCCCCCCCACCCCCCACAACGTGGAGCCCAGCAAAGAACTCAATTACGTGTGGAAGCTTGGGCTCTCCGGGCTTTGGCTATTAGGCTCAGAAAAAGATTTTGCCTAAACTCGGGCCGCGTTAAAATTGCCTGTGGTCCGCTAACGGAACGCGAGCTGGGCGAGGTTTCATCGGCCGACATCGATTCGACTGCCTGAACAAGTTATATCATTTACCAAACGGGGAGGTTTCTCTGTCCCCCCGCTGACAGCTGTTGCCAACTGGACCCGGTCCCTGTAGCTGCTTTAATTAGTGTTAGAACCAAAATATTTATAATTACACTCATCCCCAAGGTTCTGGCTGCTGAGCTCAGGACATGGCAATGAATTCAACTTGATGTCAGTACAGATTGTACCGGGGCAAACATCTGCTGTGAGGTTGTATTAGGAACACTGTTCTCCTGTTGGCCACCCTGGAAATGACAGGGCCTGTTGGGGAGGGGGGTAGTGGAGGTGGGGGTAGTGGCGTTCTTTTTTTTTCCCTGAGGGAGCGCAGGATGCTACAAAAGGCGCTCAGCGCATCGCCCTCTGGTGGGGCCGAGTGTCGACACAAACAAGGTGCTATTTTAAGGATCGTATACTGAGCTTAAGTTGGGTCATTTAAAACTCTGTAATGATCGAATAATGACACAACGGCATAAAAAGGCACACGTATGACTATTTTTCTATGTTACTGTTAATTATTGTTACTATTTGTGCTGCTGTTGAAAACCGTTTGCCATTTGAGGACACTTGTTTGACTTTGTTTACATAAACCCAACACACACACAGCTGGGCCGTAGCTTTTCTTACTCACTGTCGCTGCGACTCTCTATTTTCCTTCTTTGTGCCAAAACAAAGCTGACCTGGCTATTTGACGAGTATGTTTTGATGTTTAAAGTTTACAAAAGCAACCAGCTGTTCCATTTTACTCTCATCATTTTCACACAATTCATGCCAATAGTAATTTAGTGCTAATGTGTGTGTGTTTGATATCTGAAAGTGAAATTAAAAAAGGAAGAAACAACTGAGCCTCAAGGGAAAACTGAAGTGACAAACACACAGATTATCTTTTGATCCCTTGTTCTTTACTTGTATAGTTTGCTGAGATTATGTTTGCTCTGTGTTGCTGTGTGAGGAATTTGCTATGATCAATACAAATATAATCCACTGACATGCGAGTAAAGTTAAAAAATCACTTGTGTTTTCAAGCGACTGGTAATGTCGCTGACAGGACGTAAGGACACAAGTTGTGCTTGGATGCTATTTCGGTCATGTTTATTTTTACTTTGTGCTTTAAAATAAAGAGGAACAGAAAAATGTCACCAAATGCATTTACTTCCAGTTTTGATATTTGCACATTGCTACGGCTATGTACTCGTGTAAATTCAAATGTCCAGTGAGGAAATAAAACTCAAAATTCATCTTATTTCCATTTGTCATTTTCCCTATTCAGTGGCACAACATGCAGAGCTGATATAAATCACTGTAAAAAAAACAACAACCTGTGAGCAAAAGTAGCATCTCCATTAAACTGATCTGTGATCTGCCATTTCAGCATATTTAGCTGTTTAAACACTGGGAGCGCTCGGTTCGTGTTCCATGACGTCCTCTGTGGAGCAGGAAATGGTGGCAGCAAAGCCAGTTGCAGACGGTCAGACAACACACCCACTTCCCCCTCAGGGCCTTTATGTGACTTTATATAAAGCATTCCTGAGTGTTAGTCAGGCCTGGTGTGTTTACACAGCACTGGGTGCTTACCCTTGGCACTTGGCTGTACGAGCCTGGCTGGCGCTTCTGGGCCGGCACAGCTAATGGGGGCTAGCAGGGAGGAACAGGGACGGGCAGACACATTGTACTGGACTTCTGGATTTGGGCCCAGAGGCATTTAGCTCGACACAATGGCTGAAAAACGGCGGAGCGGGCCCAGGACTCTGGACCTGGAACACCTGCATTTCTGCTAAAAGCTCCTTTTCCGATGGCGTGGCAGTGGAGCAAGCGAAAAATGTGTTTGCGACTGGAAATAATGGGAAAATCTTTGTCATTTCCGAGAAGTAAAACATCTTGAGGTTTTGTTGTGCTCATGTTTCACAGACGGGATTAAGGAATGAGCAGGTACAAAAAAAATAATAATAATAAAAATATATATAGTATATATATATATATATATATATATATATGAAGGGAGCTCTCTCTGGGTATTGACGAGCTCTTACACAAATAAGTGTGGCTGAATCATAAGTGGAATTTTTTCCACTGTGTGACAAGCGAGGCTTTTCCGTGTCTATATTGAGCTAACGCCTCATCTTACCCCTTCTCCTTGACTCTCCTTTACCCTCCCCTTGCTCTTCCAGTCATTTTGTCCTCCTTTCATATCTTTAAAGGGCAGTTTATTTTCCATTTGTGGGGGAGAATTAATCTTTCTCTGCTCTGTGGCGGTGGCAGGCCGGGATCCTGGAGGAGGTCTATTACCTCTCTTGCCAAGAGAGGCTCCCCCTCCAGGTTGAATCGCATTAATACCTGCTTTATAGCCAATCAACCGGACTCGTCGTATATTTCAAACCCAGTAAAAATAATTGAAGAAACCTCGGTGTGGAAACTGTATTCACACACTTTAATCTCTTATTCAAGAGGCTGAGATTGGTTCGGAGGAATAAAAAATGGAGCACAAAGGAGGTGACACTGAGTGAAAATATCACACGATGTGTTGGAGGTGTTCGAGAAACAGAGCCGACATCCTCGGCTCGGAGCAGCCGAGGAAATGAAGCGGGTGAGAAGTATGACAAACACCTTTGATTTTCGTTTCATGTCTGTGTCAGCGCTGTAGCGGCACACTTCCAAGCAGGAGCAGCCACACACAAAACAGCAAGGTCGGCACTACTTTCTGAATAAAAATGCATGTGTAAAAATGATGGGAACAGCTAAGTCAAAGGTGTGGGGGGCCTTGAGGTAACACGTAAGCATATAATATGTTCCCCTTATTGTCAAGGCGACGATCAAGCGCCCCTTTCCTGAGTGAATACGTGAGTGAAATGCTATCAGCGTCAAAAAAAAATACAGGGGGTATTATATGGATTTGTACGTTACAATTAATTAGGTTAAATCTAAACTGTTGTTAATCATTGTTCAGCCTGGATTTGACCCATTTGTACCATGAAGCAGGTCACACAGTTGATGATTAACATGGTGACGCATGCGCACGACCGCGCTCGCACACAGGAGAGGGGAAACTCTGACAAGAGGACGGTCCCTCTCTCTGTGTACACGAATGACACTGTAGCATGAGCTCGTCAAAGCCAAGGCGAGAAATTAGATCACTTTGTCCACCAATCAAAAAGCTGTATTAGTGCATGACAAGGCAAACAATTATATAGGGAATGACTACTATGCAGAGCATTTACAAAAACAATAAATGCTTATGGTTCTCATTCACGTCATGAATGTGAACCCGATGTAAACTTTACATTTCGAGGACACACAATTTAAGTTGCTCATCATTTCTGATGCTGTTAAACACTTAAACTAACAACTGCTTTGATAATGGATTTGATAGGTTGACTATTTTTATTAACTGAGAAACAAAACGAAAACGATGCATACTCTGAACAGAGTAAAAACATATTGTTTTTTTTATTGTGCATTATAAGGCATTGTGGATTGACTAGCCCATTTGATGATTTGTTTGCCATGCTTTTCAACAAACCTAATTAAAGTTTGGGCTAGAAAACAAAATGAGTTGCCACCAATCAATTAAAAGAGTAATTGTTGAAGCCCAGATGACTTGGGTATATCTTTACTTTATTTTCCATGTATTGTTAATTTAGAGAGTTGCAGTTTTGTCATATGTCTCACATTTAATTGAAACCACCACACACTTAATGAATAATAATTTCCTATTCTCCTCCACATTGTTGTTGAAACCTGCGTTCTAATCTTCAAAGAGGCCTCGTGTCACAATTCAGAGAGAAATCGTCGAGGAAGAGAAAAGAAAAAACATAAATATCAAGCGTTGCTTGAACGCTGGAGAGACAAACAAGCTGCTCCTCAGACGCAGGACGTGCTGCAAACACGGTGGCACACGTCACATCTCCACAACTTGTTTACTACTTGTGAACAGAGGGTGCTAATTAATGTTCAGTGTGGCACTTGTTAAGTTTCAGAGGCTGTCTATTAGGAACATTTAGTCTTTTCTCGTTTTACTCAGGTGTATTGTTTGTTTGTTTTTGACATTCTGTTCAGAAAGCCTGAAGAGAGCTGATAATACAGCATCTCAGTTGTTGGCAGGCTGAACAAGAAGGCCTCTCGAGAAAAACCAGCCAGGCTCAAAACATCACACTGTGGATGTTGTGTAAAAGTGCCATGTCGGCCCTTTTCCTTTTTTAACAGCACAACAAAACACACAGAAGTTGAACAGTACAGTGAGAACGAAATCATCTTACCGTTTCTTTGTTGGGTAGCAGCTCTTTCCGGATCCTGAAGAAGTTTTTGCCAAACTGTCTCAATCCTTTAATGAAGCGCTTCTGCAATTTTTCACAGAGGAAGAGACAGAGAGAGAAAAAAGAGCACTTAGTATCTGTGAAGTCAGCTAAACTGCTACCGCTTGAAGTTGCTGGTTAAAACGCCACAAAGAAAAAATAAAAACAACCCATTGTTTTAATTTCACTCGTCTGTGGTCGGGGCGGTTTCATGTGCATCTAGAAACCTCTGTAGCCGTTTAAAGTCCGGAGCGCAACACGCAGAGAAATGTCAGGGTGAAAACCAGAGAGGAAATGACAAGTGAGGTGGGGAGAGAGGTTGAGATTACACTCGTCTTTTCATGTGGAGGAGAAAAATGCGAATACACACGATGTGTTAATCAAATGTCAGAGAGAAAGTCAGAGAGAATAAACAAAGTCAAAGTCAAGATCTGAACTTGAGACGAAAATAACTCATCAAGCACAGCGGCAAGTTTCCTGTATATTTACGGAATTTTAAAAACAATGAAAAGCCGTCAAAATGTAGAATTGTCAAATCGATTTTGACGAGAGGATAAACGGACCAACGGCGAGATGAAATCTATTACAACTTCGTAACAGCAGACGACATCCGAGATGTAAACACTTCAACTGCAAATACAGCAAGCGCAAAGAAAAACAACAACAACAACATCAGAGATGAAATAAATAGCAAAAGGTCGAACAACCTAAATAGATTTCTTCTCCTTTAAGAGCCACAGGCTGCGAGCCATAAAAAGCGGAGGCTGGAAACATTCATAACCAGCGAAGCAGACGACCAACAGATTTACTTTCTTGTTCCAGAGGCGAGCCCCGTCCCCTCAGTGATCTCAGCCAACCGCCTCCACCAAGTAACTCCAGCACAAAAAGCAGGGGAAAGTCCTCCAGGAGCACGGCACACACCTCTACAGCCCGGCGGAGGCAAAACTGGGGGCAAATCCACAGTGTCTCCGACGGCACATTGCTGGTTTTTATCCGTATGTTTTTTACAAGCAAGAAATAGCTTGTCACTCTCTGCTCTTCCACTACAAAGGGGAAGGCTTTACATGTGATCTTTCTGCAAGAGAGCCTCTGGTTCCCAGCAGGCTGGAAAACCCGGAGTGGAGTCCCGAGTTCCATGCCGGCGTCGGGCTCACGGCTCATTTCAGCCTCACGTCTTCCATTCCGTGGCACTGCGTGAGCAGGCTTCATGTCTCTGCCACCCTCACACACACACACACACACACACACACACACACACACACGGGAACAGACCCAAGTCACTGCTTGTTATTAACACTACGGCGTCGCTGTCGGTTTCCCTGAGAGGAGGCGACAGCGGTCCTTTAAATGCTTTCAGAGCTGGAGGTGAGCACAGGCTCTACCAACTGCCAAGGCAGAGAGAGGAGGCAGCCTGATACAGTTTGTGTGGCGAAAGCTCTTCGACACGGTGAGGGGAGACAAGCGAGACGGAAAACCAGACATGGAGCCCCGGTCCGAGTCCGAGGGTTTCATTTTCCACAGCCGTGATGTACAGGACATTATGTAACCGCACACTGTTTACATGCTCGGCCTTGGCGGGGGGGGGGGGGGGGGGAAAAAGGCAAAATTTAAAAAACAAAACCCTCGGCCTTGGCGGGGGGGGGGGGACAAAGGTCAAATTTACAGAACTAACACGGCCGGCTGCAAAACATAACTATGATTCAAAGGGTGAAATTACAGGCCAGAAGAAAGAGGTCGGTCCCTGCAACAGGAGTAAAAGACTGCGTTTCTCTGACTGTACACAAACAGACTCCGTCATCTCAAGTTCGAGAGCTTTGGCCCCTCTCTGTGAGGATGAAAGGAAACCAGTCTCACTCGAACCCATCTGGACAATCAAAGACGAGAGGCCACTTTCAAAGGGCTGAATAAAGAGGCCTCTTGCTTATCAGTGTCTGGAGACAGCAGCTCATTTGCATTAATCAGACCGAAGGCGCGGGGATTGATTAGCCAGTAGATGGAGCCGTCTCCAGCGCCAGGGCTCGCGCGCCGCCGCCGCCTCTGAGGCGGCTCACCAACGCAACTGTCGAACGTCGCCAAGTGCACGGAGTCCCACCGTCGACATGACGACGGCGGCTGGGACAGGCGAGGACAAAGCAAACGGAGGAGTGGAATGGTGTTTGTGCGGAGGCAGAAACATTCAGCTCACATTTCAACAGCTGCTGTGACAAAAATCAATCAGACCTGCCCGAGCAGCTTCGGTGTCTGGCGTAATCACGTCACCTTAATTATGTTCCCCTACTGTACTATTTACTCAGCCCGTCCGTCCAGCTCCACAGAAGAGCCGTGTGCACGCCGCCCCCCCCCTCCCATCTTCCTCCTCCCCTCTGTTTTCTTTCTCTCGCTGACTCCCCCTCCCTCCCTCCCTCCCTCCACTACATGTCGGCTCCAGTTTAAGGCTCCATTTCAGCTGCTTGGGCTCACTGCTCTCCAGCCCAGCTAATAAATCATCCGCCAATCTGCTCCCTGAATCGCTCTGCCCCTGCTCCGATTGCTCCAGCCCGCCGTTGCTAGGCGACCCGGCGAAGGAGGAGGGGCCGAGGGAGCCAGAAGCTCCACCAAATGGCCATCCGCTGCGCAGGAACAACAGGCTCCTCTCTCCGAGTTGAGAGCTGGTGCTTTTTTCGCCCTCCCCAAGTTTCCCCCTCGCCGGCGAACAGTGCACTATTGTGACGCTGGAGGGGAGACGAATAAAGGGAGGTGGAGTGTGAGGAAAAAAATGTTTCAATAGGCCTTTGTTAAGTGTGCGCACTTCCTGCTCGAGACCCAATTGTTGGGAGTTGTAAAACGGGTTAAGATAATGCGAACATATGCACAAAGATGGTATCAGATGACAAACAGCACAGGCACATAAGTCCTGCTAAATGTCAGTCCACGACAACATGGGCATGAGGCCGGCCGACAGTAAACAAAGACACTTTCAGTCAATATGGAGTTGTTGTACTTGACTGGTCGTTAAAAGCTGACCTTTCCGAGTCTGCTGTGTATAAACCCTGAAGGCTGAGGACTGAATTGCTCAGAAGGCAAAAACTCAAGTGGAAAAAGAACCCTCACCATCGGGTCGGTTATGAAATACTAGCTTGTGTTAAGTACGGCCACAGAGAGGAAATCACAAAACGCTTAAAGAAATGAGGGGGCGGAAGATGCTAGACCTGCTACATCCTCCCTGCGCCGACACCACAGAAATTAAAGTATACAAGTTTAAAGTGCAAAGTGATGCAGCTGAATGCCATTCATCTCACAGCTCTCTTCCAAACAAGTAGAACAACCATCAAAAACATTCAAATGGGACAAGTTTGACTGTTCTTGGCTACTGTAAAAACATGGAGAAGCAACTTGGCAGCCTCTGTAGAAAAGACCAGTATTTGGTACATTCAGGTGATGACAGACTCATACTAACATCAATGCAATTATTTCAGAGTCCTGATCTGGAGACAGATGGAGGGTATTTCAACAAAACATGACACACTGGACCTTTAAAATATGCTCAAATTAATGTCCATTTTTTAAAAAAAGTTTTAAGAATAGAAAATAAAGAATATGGTTACATCTTTACAAGACATCTTGTTTTTAAATGTAAAAAAAAAGTGAGAGTAGCCTGACAACCCCTGGAAAACACAGCAACAACATGATTTGCTTCCTCTGGTTTGTATGGACACAAAGGTGGCAGGAAATTCCAGCACACGCCCATCCTGTCTGCTGTTTAGTTACCGAACCACCCTAAAACGCTCTCCTGGCAAACCTCCACGCTGGTTACAAAATGTAGCGTTGACACAAAACCCTCAGGCATCAAACAAAGCTCCCTCTGCAGGTGAGAACCTCCTCAATCAGAGATCTCATTAAACTCCTGAATACATTGACGGCCAGCAGCAGAGGACGTGGAGCGACATGGCTTTGTTCTGTCTGCCTGTGGCTCAGGTTTGCAGCCTCGTGTTCTACCACTGGGGGGCCGCTGACGCTCTCTCTCTCTCTCTCTCTCTCTCCTTCCTCCTCTCTCTTCCTTCCTCCACCTCCTCTCCCGTCCCTGTGCTGTCGTCGGCTCGCTCCAGTCATCCATCAGCCCAAGACGCAGCCGGAGATAAGCCGTGGCACAGTGCAGCTGGCTGAGGAATAGACCTCCCGCTCCACAGCAGTCATAGATCAGCCTCTCTGCCTGTGACACGGTGACACACAGCACGACAGCTGCTGCCGCCGCTGCTTCTGATTGTTTATATGGCACCTCCTGTTGGCCACGGCATTATTAGCAGTGCTTATTTACAGTCGGGGGTGACAGCGGCAGCCTCCAGCACATAGACAATTTCATTATATCAGGATTGTCAGTGCAAGAATCCTCTTTTTTTTTTTTAAAGATCCGTGCTGAGGCTGGAGGTAATTACAGGGAAAACGACTGCATCATATAGGCCTTATGTCGCTTTGGACAATACAGATATACCGTGCATCTAAATAATTAAATGAAAACAATTTCTATTGGAAGAGACTAGAAATGAAATAAAAGAATGATGATGTTTTTGTATGAATGTGCACTGATCTGCTCAGAGTTGAACACATCGTGAATATTACGGGATTTGTAGCCTTAAGGATTCAACAGCATCTAATACATAATGCATTGCACGATTTAAATGTACCACCTGCAAGTATCTAAATATATGTAAATAAAAGAATCCACCTCGAAGTGATCAGCAATGAGGCCAGCTGCAGTTCAGGATTCAGTCAGCAAACCTGTTCGTTCAGCAACAAGCTAGAACATCTGATGTTTTTCCCACTTCCTGTCAGCTCGGCTAATTATGGCTGAGAGCTTGAAAACATGTAGGTGTCTGGGTGGGAGATGTATCCAGTGTTATAGCATCATTGCTGCATAGCTATAACACTAGCAAAAAAATAGCAACAAAAAAAAAGATTGCAGATTCAAATGGGAGTCGTAAACAGCCAACATTTGGCTTTGGACAAACAACAGGAAGTCGTGAGACGCCTCCTCTCTGTTCTGATGATGTGTTTCACACGCCCACATTTTCTATTTCCTTGTGTCTAAATCCATGAAGTCTCAACCGTGATGACACAGCTGCTCCACGGAGCCCTGTCATACTTTCAAATACGTTTGAAATAAATACATTTTCAAAGGTTATTTATTTCCCTTTGCTCTAATCTACAGCCACCACTATTCATTTCACAGTGACACATCGTTAAGAGGTTGACTGCCACATATCTTGCTACTGCAAAATAAATGTGTGTGTCTCTCTCAGACGACGATGAAAATGAAACAAATGCTGTCAGTTGGTCCGCAGCTAAAATGAAATGGCTCACAAATCATGACTACAGCGCTCTTACTGTGTGTGTGTGTGTGTGTGTGTGAGTGTGTGTGTGTGTGTGGTGGGGAGGAGGGTGCTGCACGAGAAGTCAAAGGGGGTAGGGGCGGGTGACAAGTGACCCTGCAGACAGGGTGATTTCAGTGTCCCCCGCTGTCACTTTTATTCACATCTCTAAAAAAGAAAGTCGGGCAGGGAGAGAAAAGAGCAGGCAGGAATAATGAAGCGAGTCCTGGAGGGGACGATGTGGTAGAAAGGGGGGAGGGAGGGAGAGAGGGGGGGGGGAGGGGGTGGAGGAGGCTGAGCGATAAATAAATGACGAGCTGGTTTTCTGTGAGAGTGTCAAGGTTGGTTGCTACATTTACAGCCGTCGCTCAAGGCTGCAGAGCTGAAAAGGCACAAGCGGCGATCAAATCAGTGGGCGCCGTGTCACCGTGTCCTTGGCTGGTCAGAGTCAAGATGCTGCAGAGACACTGTGGGGCAGGTGGAGCACAGGCGACCCGCTGACTGCCTCCACCCGCTGTCAGACAAACACCGCCTTCGCCGAACAAGGCGAACACCGTGTACAAAAGGTGCCCGACAGCTCCTGCGTGAGTGGAGTCGCCTTGACATGGGTTACTACGGGAGATAAAGGGGGCTGAGGATAAAGGGGTCTTTCATAATTAGTGTGTGCACGGTCCATGAACGGTTACAATATGATTATGTGATGATCACTACATTCTGCAAAAAACTATTTCTGGCAAGTGTACTGGAACTATAATACAATGTGACTGTGGATTACAGGTTTAATTCTGCTGATGATTATCTCTGTCACGGAGTTTTCTTTCTTTCTTTGTTCCTTTGGTTGGAGGCAATATTTAAAGAAACAGTAAAAAAGAAAAGGAGAAAAAACAGACAGTTGCAATTAGACAACTGCATCATAAAATATCACTAAATCTTACACATCGTGTCTTTCACAGAAACTGAAATCTTTTGGGAGGTCGATGCAAGAGAGAATCTGTGTCCTGCAGAACCACACATTTAATTTGGTCTTTTCTCTAACTAAGGAAAAATGAATGGATCTTAAAAGGTATGTATTTGTGCATGTATGTAATGTGTTTTAAAATATCATTTTGCTGACCTGTGTTACAAAGCTAAACTGCTCAGTAAGTCAGGATAATACATCATCCAATTCTTGCTCAAAACAAATCGGTCGAAAAAGGTTTAAAAGTTTTTAAAGCCTGAGTCACTTCACCTATGTTTATATCAGGATCAAAAACACTGAAAATACAACTATATAAAAAATTAAAAAAAACGCTAACTATGTTGACAAGAGTCTTCTGCGGAGCCCCTGTTGTGTTTCTTTCACAGGTGGTCTGTGGTAGACCTGCTGTGGTGACGGCTGACACCCCAACTCTCGCTCTCATCCATCCTCGTGCGGCAGTTCAGCCCCAGCGAGCAAACATAAATAAAGGCCAGCTCACACTCTAACTGTCCACAAACGGAGAGCTGGCTTGTTTTGCTGCGATTCGCTGTGGTCCTGCGGTGGGCTCTGGCTTCATTCAACAGTGCCCATCATGCTCAATTACAAGATAAGTACAGCAGCCATTCATTCCGACTGAATCTGAGCTGCTGGATTCATAGCTTGAGAAAACACCGCCCAGCATCGTCGTTACAAAACAATATCAAAGAGGGAGAGGGATGACTTAGCCGGGATGAGTTAAAAGCACCAAAGCGTTTTCATGCGGTGGAGCCTTGTGTTTTTCTTGGATCAACGGTTTGATCAGTCAGCAGTTCTATCTTTTAAAAAAGGGATCAGGCTCACAAATCTATAACGCTGCGTGTCATGAAGCATCAAGGCCGGAGCCACAGCTCTCGCTGCTTTTGACACGGCCTCATCCACAGCCTTCACTCCCCCGCTGCCCTCCCCGTTTGATCAGGGAGAAGGGGCTGCCATTTTCTGATTCCAGCCCTTCAACAGCTGCGGTGCAAATTCACATCTAAATTCAAATGGAGGCGAACATTACCAGCCCTCAATCGTTCTCCCCGTTCCAGACTTCCACGCTGAAGATTTATTCTGCGGCTCATAAACAGGATGCAGCTGCTCTTCAGCCTCGGAGGAGGAGCTGGAAACTGACGGGTTTTCACTGACGTCTCGGGAGACTGAGCCAAGACCTGTGTTTTTACTCTCACTCAACAGCTCCCTCTAAAGACACAATGTCAGCAGTGACGGGCGGCTGAGATCTAAACAGCAGTAGCTCGGGGCTGCAGACGAGATGCGATTGTAATAGCTAAATAAACAACGAAACAGAGCGCTTCACTCACCACTTCGTCCTCGGACCAGCACTTCTCGATCAATTTGGGAACTGGCTTCTTCACCAGGCGTTGGAGAGCCTTGCCTGCGTCATAGCTGCTCTCGTGAAGCTGTGGACAACACAAGAGACAATTCAGGGATATAGTGAAACGTCTTCACAGTCACGCACAGTAATGGACATTCAGAGAGGGACTCTTATACTACACTGACGAGCTATTTCTTTTTTTTTTTGCACCATCAACCGCAGTCTGAGCAGCAGATAAGCACAACGCGGTAAAAAGATCTAAGAAGAACAGAAATACGAAAGATTGCATTTAAAAAAAAAAAAAAGGCAATTGCTGCGCAGCTTTAAAGCCTGCGTCACATTAAATTGGGTGAAAAAGGCAGCACTGGGGCTCTCCCTCCGAGAATAAACAAGCATCGCTCATCGGAATTGCAAATACACAAGTGAGGTCAAAAGACAATGACCTGCCCGCTATGTTAATTTTCCAGTTTATGGAGTCGGAATATAAACACCCTGTTTATGATGATTCTAATCTCTTTCTTCTGCTTGAGTCCTCTGCATTCATTGACCAATCTCTCATTACGCCTAATGCGTTGTGAGCTTTTTAGGCTGGGTTTACTGAAGGGGGGCTCCTCGACTGCCTGCGGGGGCCTTTATCATTGCCCAAAAGTGCACCGATGTCCTGCACGGCCGCATCGAAGCCGGTGTTTTTGAGGACCTTGAACGTGGCAACACTGCGCGTGGCATTGGATTCCCTGCTTTCGACTCTGCAGCGAGGATACTCACAGTGTTAAGTGCGTTTAATGTTGTGTCATCTCGAGAGGCTGCTAGACACCCATCTTCTGTCGAGCCTCCGTCACACATCCCTGCAAAGGCGGCCATGCTCCTGTGAACAGAATGCAGATGAAAATACACGTGAGAGGGGACCAACGATACCTACGTACAAGTACGGCTGTGAAGGATGACGGCAATCTGGAGTCCCGATGCAGTTCATTCCACATCCAGACAAGGATGAAAATCACCGCAGAGCATATTTTGTGTCAAGTGAATTCATGAGCACTTTATATAAATGAAAGGTTTTCTGTTTTATTGCATTACATGCAAGCGCAGCTATGTGCGCCTTGATTACAATATATCATACAACAACCTATCCACTGGATAAACTGGAGACAAGCTTATTTATTTTATTTACATATGACAAGGCATTTATTGTCTCCTCACATAATCATGTGTGTTTTGACAGAAAAAGACTATTTTTAATAGATCATATCTTTATTGTTCTATTGTCCTTATGCTTGCACGGGTGTTGGAAAAGGTTTTCTGGCCTATGTTAAATTGATACTATGAATACAAATGAACACTCCATATCTGTAAATGAGAAACTTAGCAAAAAATCATGGTCAATTCTGTCATGAACAACAACATCTGGCTGTCAACAATTTATACAGGACCAAGGAGACGAGCCATTTCTGATTTAAATATAGAGGAATATCTCTTTTGTCTCGTTTCTGCCAATAGGTCCCGTTAACATTTATTATCGACACTGGACCTTTGCATCAACCTGTGTATCTGTTATCACGCACAGTATCGTGCAGCCCACACAGTTCATAGAGCTTTCGTTTCAAACATTTGTGTTAATATGCCCACTTAAAATGTAGCACAGAATGCAGAGTGCAGTGCAACTTATAGAACACAGTCTGTCACAGCAACAGGTTGGGGTTGATTATACTGAATACTCCTCACTACTACATCACACTGAAAGCTGCTGGCACACATTGCTGTGACTGCATGTAAGCGGTGCAGGGGGGCGAGGGCGAGGGGGGGCACTGCTGAATGAAAACACACCTGTTCAAGTGAAACATGACTGAGCCTCATTAAAAACACCACTGCTACCAGAGATTAAAAGGAGTTTGGTTGGATTAATCATGAAAACATGGAGGCTGCCGCGTGTGTGTGGAACTTTTGAAAACTTGTTGTTAATATCACTGACGACGCATCAGCGAACATCACGATAAAATGAGCAGGCTGGCATTTGTTGACCCACTAACGAGGCTTTTGACACCATTTAACTGTGAAGTCCGACATCAGAGTTATGCTGTTCATGATGACTGAGGTGGGGAAAACAAGAACGCCATGGAGCTCAGTGTGGGCAGAGAATCCTCGTTGCCATGGGAACCTGTCTCACCATCTCCTCTTAAACTAGAATCAGGAGAAGTTCCCTCTCTTTGCTTTTGTAAATGTAGCATCGTAAGATCAAATAAAGAATGATCACCATTGTTCCAAATCGTAATAATAAAATTGACGACAAACATTTATGGCTTTGCTAACGAGCGGGCATTAGCATTGCAATCGGTAATGCTGCGGGAATTTTCAGTTTTGCATAAGGTGATGATTAGAACACAGCAGACCAAACCCAAACCCCTTTATTTTGCAAAGTCATTTGACTTCTGCAAATAAGCAACGGTATAAACAAAAAACATAAAAACTTATTTTTGATTCTTGTGCATTTCTGACCAGTTGTTAAGAGTTGACACTCTACTAATAACCTTTCACTGACAGCAGAGCCAGTATGGGGTTATAGATCTCTGTATCAAGCTATCTTTAACCGAACTGACGATAGCCACCATCCCTGTTAGACTGTTTCCTGTCTGACGCCTCTGAATTCCCGCGTTCCTCTGATCTCACCTTGCGGCTCTGAGGTACATGAGAAGGTCACAGTCATTGACCCCCGGCATCCACACCAGCTCCTCATTCTCAGTCACAGCCTGTCCACCAGGGGAGGGGAACGGCTGCAGCTCTGGAAGCTTGGCCTAATTAGGAGGAGGGAGAGAAATACAGTGTCACGATACAAATAGCACGGGAGCTGTGAGGACAACGTCAGCTTTCAACAGATGTCATCGACTTCTCACCGCGGCCGAGTGTTGGCAGTGGGGAATGGGCATTAACTGCGATTCAATATCTTGGAACAACACGGGACTGCGCTCGGATGACTGAGGAGAACTGCTACTGCAAACACGGGGGCACATTATAATGCTAACGTCTGTGGAAATTGAGCCACATGTCGAGTTTGAGGAATCTTGATTACAACAGTGGTTAGCAAAGAAAATGCCAGTTTCCAAACTGGCATAGCTACAAGAGGAATCGGCTGCTACATTGAGAGTCACTGATAAAACATTTTGGACGATTTGTATTTTTAGATGTTAGTTTTGCAGGAACATCAATGGAGCAACCTCTAAACAGGTCTGCTAGTCTCCGCAGCTACTTTGTGGTAGAGCTTGTGCTAAAGAAAAAAACAACACCTATATGTTGCTTGTGCTTGCCAACCTTAAAGATACAGTGTATATAATGTTGTGACATCTAGTGGTGAAGTTGTATGTTACAGCTGAATACACAGTAAAAAATAGGCCAGCCTCGGTAGAGATCCTGCTCCTATGATGAAATGTAAACACTAAGGGCTAAATCCTGGGGTGATGAATACATCAATGCAGAAATGTAGGTGACTATACACAGATGAAAACATAATTCTATGTGTTTTATTTCTGTCGACAGAAATGGAGACGATTTGACGTCAATCTTCACACTGGCCCTTTAAATTGCACCACGGTTAAATCGCAAGTTATCGGATCTCAGTTGATCATGTGCTAATGAAATCTAAAACAGGCACGATGACGGTGTAACTCAGAAGTTATGCGCGGGTGCTGAAGTTGAGTTTGTAAAAACGCCAGCCGCTTGGTGACTTGAGTGTTATACACGGTGGCTTACTTGGTGACTGGGTCCCACTCGGATTTCCCCTTGTGTGCTGTTTAGTCGCCTGCGAAGAGACAAAGAAAGGGGGATGAAACATAATATTGACTTGGCAGCTCCTCGCGCGTAGCTAAAAGAGATCCGACTGCACTGAGGCTGTTGAATCAGCTTGACAACTGCACGAAGCACAAAAGTCACAGCTGAGAGGGGACAAAGGCAAGAGGCAGTAACATTTCACGAGTTGAACATTCAGAGGGAGTACACCATCTTTTTGTGGAAGTCCTGCTTGTAAAGTCACAAGTATGTGTTGTTTTCTTTTGAAAAGCAAATAAAGATTTCAGCAGAATATATGAGCTGAGACGAGCACATTTGCAGGCCTGATATTGCCAATACAGCAATAAAACAGAAACCCCCAAAAGGAGGAGGAGGAGGAGGAGGAGGAGGAGGAGGGAGGGAACTGGCGGAGGATATGCAAGGCGAGAGCCTCGGAAACGGCTGCTGGTGCAAATGCAGGTAGCCATGGCAACTGCAATTTAATAATAGTGTTCCGAATCTCCAGCTGCAGTGGATTAAAGAAAATGACAAGATGTTCCTTTTGAAAAGCCTTTCCCCCCCCGTTGCCTAGGTAACAGCGCTGATTTTCATACAGCCCGAGCATGGGCGGCCCAGAATCTGTCAGCATGATTTGCACCCGGAGAAGCTCACACTCCATCATGCAGACCTGGAGGAAACCGAAGAGGCCACAGCCCTCTGCTCCCTTTTACAGCCCCACAACCACAAAGCTCCACAGCCGCTACAGATCTGACTGCAACCCCCCCTCCGTTTACCCCCCCCACACACACACACACACCCCCACACCCCACACCCCCTCTTTCCGAGGCAGACCCTCTCTCCTCCACCTACGCTCGGACAGGAGAAAGTGATTAGAGGGGCTGATGCATATCGTCATGAACTATGGCTGACAGAAGCATTGGCACACGTGACACCGGCTCAGGCCAAGAGAGATGAGTCTCAGCTGCAGTCACTGACCCCAGGGCCCCGCGGGCGGAGTCTGCCATTCCAGTACATGTTGAAATACTTTTGTTTAATTTCATTATAAACATTCTCCGCAGATAAGACAAACTGGATGAAAGGCAATCACGATCTGGCAGACGACGAGAAGCAGAGGCAATAAATCCTGCCGGTAAAGAAACAATATGCAAGTTTTCCAGCTACTTCGGGAAAACATCGAAAAAGGGTTTGCGAGGTTTTATTAACATTCCAGTCCTGGTTTGACCCTCATCTCTTGTGCTAAGTTGAAAAATACAAGTAACATGGAAAGAGGTGATGAACCACCGTTTGGATTTATCCAAGAAAAGAAAATACAGTAAACAGTGAAACACATTATCCTGCTTTGTACCTCTGAGCTTATATGATATGTACTTGACTTTTCTTCAAGTTCTACAAATGTGTGTTGGCTGGGCCCTGTCTCTCTCTCTCTCTCTCTCTCTCTCTCTCTCTCTCTCACTCTGTCTGTGTTTGGCAGGAGGCTGTAAGGATGACAAATGAGAACCTGTGCACCAGAATAAGAACAGCGTGTCTGCAGACAGACGTGTTTTATTCAGGCAGATCCTGAGAGCAGACGTTAAGACGATACACCCCGAGAGCAGACAGAATACAGATGTATCGTGGCGAGGGGCCCTCAGGAGTTTCCATAAAGACTGCAGGCGTTCCTCAACGGAATTAACGCAGCGTATATGAGCGTGTGATGGAATCGGGCCGTTGGCAATACTGAGAAAAACAGTATTTGAATAGTTAATGACCGCTTCTCGAAGGCGGGTCTGAAGAAAGAAGCTTGTCGTTTGGATTGGTAGTTTATCAATAAAGATTAGACAGACAAACTGCAAGTATTATCGCTGTTGTTACAAGTATCAGCCTCAGTGCTGTGCCAAGTATTAATGTTTCATTTTGTTCTAATAAGCTGCTCAAATCCTCACACAATTAACGATTTGAAACATGCCAATATCACACACACACACACACACACACACACACAACACAGACACACACACATGAGAGCACAATCTTCTCGTGTAATTACAGGCTTACTTATTAAACCCAAACAACAGCATGACAGCCAGGGAAACTTTGTGTGTGAGTGAGCACGAGCGTGCGTCTGTGTGCAATCAAGGGTGGCCCCGCCCCCCCCGCATCAATTCCAGCCAATCACAGAGCGAGTCCGTGGCACACTGACATAATTGCAGCGCAGCAATAACAGATTCAACTTGGTGGTATTTAGGCACAACACGCCGCGTGCAACGCCGCCGCAGCTGGCGGCGCTTTGTGTGGCGGCTCCGGTAACACAACACGCACCATGTCATCCCGACTATAAACACGAGCTGCAAAATGGAGCCGGGGGGTGGTGGTGATGGTGGGGTAGGGGGGCGGCGGCGGCAGCCTCTCAGGATCTCGGGGTCTCGGCATTGCTTTTATAAATCACGCGGCTAGCGACGCTTTGCACGGGGGAAAGGGGGGGGGGGGCGACGACACCGTGCATGCACCGTGCATGAATGACGGAGCGATGGGGGGGGGGGGGGGGGGGGGGGGGGGGGGGGGGGGGGGGGGGGGGTTCTTTTTTTGTTGTTGTTGTTGTTGTTTTTTGGGCACGTATGTCCGCGCGTAACGGTGCGCGCGCGGCTCTGCAGTGACAGCCCGACATCGCGTGCCACACGCCAGCCCCACGCGAACACACGGGACCGCTCCACAACAATGACAGCGGTGCGAGACAGCTTTGCCCACTCGTGTCAGACAGTGATCAGGGGGGGGCTACAGCGACGTGAACGGCGCGGAGAACAACACGAGCGGAGACGCGCGCGCGGCGGCGGCGGCGGCGGCAGCGGACGGACGGACGGACGGACGGCGGCAGGAGAACGCGGCGAGGAAGAGGATGGCAACACCTACTTACCTCCTGGGACTGAACAGATCGTCCATTTCTGACATCGAGCCCCCACGGCTGGGTGCTGACACTGTGTGTGTGTGTGTGTGTGTGTGTGTGTGTGTGTGTGTGTGTGTGAGTGTGTGTGTGTGTGTGTGTAACAATGCTCGGTGGATTCAACTCCCCCCCCCCCCCCCCCCACCCCCCCCCACCACCACCACCACACACACACACACACACACTCTCCCTCTCCCCCACCTATTCGTATAGGTGCTCAAAATGGAGAACCACGCATTCGCTCCGGAGGTGTGCACTGAGCTTGTGCTGTGACCTCAGCCTGCACGTAAGAGCGACGCGAGCTCACACAGCTCCTCCGCCGACACTACTGAGCATGTGCCGCGACCTCACACACACACACACACGCGCACACACACACACACACACGCACACAAACACGCGCCGCGCAGGGAGGGAGGGAGGGAGGCAGGGCAGACAGACACGCATGCAGGATACGGAATTCATCTCCCCTCGCATGTCTGAGCCATAATAAACAAGAGTGAAATTGGAAGGCTGCAGACACCCCGCACTGAATACCAAGCAATCACAGAGAATGGAGGAGGGGGGTGGGGGAGGGGGGAGGAGGGAGGAGGGGTGGGCCGGGGGGGTGAACAGAGCCCCTCTGAAGGAGGGGGTTCCCAACTGGCAACCCTCAGCACCACTAACATGGACAGCTGTCACTACAGCACGAAAGCCTCCCTTAACAACAACACTGCATTCTAATAGGCGAGGCACGTGTGTGATTCTCTCACATCACGTGTCTTGGGGAAACAACCCTAATTAATACAAGATCAAAATCTTAATACATGGATAATAAGCACTTGAATGATCCCTAATGCATCATGTTTTTTAAATTTAAAGGTACAGTGTGTAGGATAATCTACGGAAGCCTCGCATTATCTTAAAAACCTCAAAAGTTGTTCACTTTGTCCCTTCTGGGCTATTGTAATAACATGGTGGTGCAACATGGCTGCCTCCATAGAGAGGAGCCATCTCCGCTGATAACACTGTGCAAACGGTTCATTCTCCATTGATGAAAGTCATTTGTGTATTTATGCCGAGATACATTGATGAAAAGTCACTAGAATGATCTAATATTCCATTTCTGCTACTTCTCATTTTGCCTGAATATTCAAAATATATACATTTGTGTAAAACTGTGTCATAGTCGATCAACTTAAAACAACAAATGTGGCAAAGGTAAAATGTGACATGTACATTATATAAAAAGATTGACTGTTAGAATTTGGATGATAACCCATTTTCCTTTAGCACCAAAATCCATGACTCACTCTAAATGACTCATTCTGTGCAACAAACAATCCCCAAAAATACAAAGATGAATTATAAGATAAAAAGCTTCTTTTTTTTTTTTTTTAAAAGGTTGAATCTTCTCAGCTTATTCAAATACACACAAACATGGAGGAGGTTCCACTTTTAAAACAACGTTAACTCTCAGACCTGCACAAATTTCTAGTCCCTAACAGTGGCAGCGTTGCTCGGATGAAAAGACCATACGCAGCAACAAAATTCTGGATTTAGCAATATATTGTTTTCAGTGCTTCAGAGTGGACACCGCCTGCAAACTGTGATAAGAAGTCATTAGGAGTGAATGATGAAACACATGGGACAGCAACACCATCAAACCAGTTCAACTTAATGTTCCAGCACAACAGCAATGAACTGAACCAATAAAGTAGTGAGATATCACTATTATCATTCATATTATATAGAATGTTTGCAGCAATGAAAATAGTTGTATATGCCACGAGATATGCAGAAATGCGACTCATTAAAACATTAAAATTCAGTATCTAAAATACATCAGAATCAAGGGACTGAAGCAGCTTCATTAGAATCATTGATTCCATTATTCACAACTGTTTTTTCCCACTGAGCTGTGTCAAAATAACCTCTTTCACTCTGATCAAACCAACAATCTCAACACAGCCGGCGAGTTGCTCGCACATTTCAATTTCCCGTCTCTATTTCAATGTAAAAAGGATCTTTAATTAAAAGTTGACGTGCGATTTGACAAATATCAACAGATGTGGAAAAAACGATTACAAAGCCATGGGGGAGATTCCTGCATTCGTTCCGCTATAATTACAACACATTAGGACCAGTCTTTGTGCACTGATAACAGAGTCAGCATTAACGAGTAGACATCATCATTAGACCCACCACTGGGCCGACACAGCTCAAACAAACAGAGAGCTCAAATGTGGTGAAAAATGACTTTTGTCTCTCTTTCCTGAGCTGAAAAATGTTCCATTAATGTCATTGTTTCCCTTCTGCTGGGAGACTCCATGAAAAAGTAAATACCAACATAGTTTTGATGGAATTCTTAAATTGCTATTCGTCTGTGCCACAAAACAACATTTATGTTCTCTTCCCGTGAAGAATCATCGTTAGAAACTATCTTCTCAAAAACATCTTGACGCATCATGCTGTTTGTACATGTTATTCACTGTGTCATGATTAAAATGTACGGTATGTCCATTACAACTACTGGGTTAGAAAAAGGTAATACATTTGTTTCATTAATGAATATAATCATTAGTAGCAACAATGGCAATATCTATATCTATATATCTATCTATCTATATCTATATATATATATATATATATATATGAGAGAGCAGCAGAGTGCTGAGTCAGGATTTGTACTGTGGGGGGGGGGGGTTAGGAAATGTACAGTGAGTGGGTGTGACAGCGGAGAAAGCTCCTCACCTGGTTTCTGGGTTGTATCCGAGGATATAGAAAAAGGAGTCGATACGGGCTTTGAACTCCCTGGCAGCAAAAATGTCAGAGAAATGGGAAATGTTGCATTTCCCCCTGTGAGAGAGAAGACAAGATTTATGAGACAAAAAAAAATAAATTCCAAAAAGAGAGAGAACCCCCCCCCTCGCCCACCCGCACCCCCCCTCTACCCCAAAAAAAAGTGTGTGATGTCATAGCAAGAGCAGACATGGGCCCTAATTAGAAGCTGTTGGGGTGTTAATTTACTGGAGGTGACAGATGCAGCAGCAGGTATCTAGTTCCTGTCAGTGCCTGCTGACTTTGCTCCGAGACACCAGACTCCGGCTACTCTGGCACGTAAACAGCGGCTGAGCGTGACAGCTCTGTCTGCCCGGCCGCAGCTGAGGTGTGGGAGACGAGACACTGCAGGTATCTGGATGAGAATCCGACCCGTTTGCCCGCCTCCCGCCACAACCCGCCCCACCGGGTGAGCCAAGAGGGCAGCGGCTCCGACCACATCTTGATGCCATTTCCTGTTTTCAGCACTCTTGTGTCTGGCCCCACCGAAAATAACAGAGCGCGTTGCCTCGCAGCGAGGCGGTATCTCCCTCCCCTCCTTGAAAAGATTAACGGGTGGGGAGAGGAGGCTGTCTTGCGCAGAGCTGCAGCGTTACTGCATCCCGCTGGAATTCTCTCCCGTTTATCTAAAGCCCGGAGAATCAGTCAAATCAAAGGCCGCCCTGTGGAGGAGAAGTTGCAGTTAATTTGCCCTGAAATCAGTGGTTTCGGGAAGACGTGGCCGCTCGCACATGGTTTTGGTTAAAGAAAAGGGGGAAGTGGGAGAGGGTGTTCAGCCAGGCATGGATGAAGAGACAGAGGAAGGGACATAGAATATATAAATATAGCTATATATATATATATATACATATATACATATATATATATATATATATATGTATGACTTCAGAGTAAGAAAATAATCAGGTCTGCAGTGAGTGAGTGGGCGCTATTGGATTTCCTCAACACAGTCTCATGTTCAGACACTTGGTGTAGAGGGACTTGATCCTGAGCCATTTTCATTTCACTGTCAGTAAGTTTGAGTCACGCACTTCCTTCACCCCTTTCAATCTTCACACATCTGGTCTCTTCTGCGAGAAGCCGATACAAATCTATTGCTGTTATTTTAGTGTTGGTTGTCAGGAATGCAGTCTGCATATTAAAAACTATCGTTCAAGGAGTTACAGAGCCTGTGTTAGGCCGCAAAGTCAAAGGATGATTGCAGATTTGTAATCCTCTACGTATGCTTATTAGAGATCTGGATTATACGGTTTGAGTATAAACATTTTTATTTCCATCCACCGGAATGGAATATAAAATATGTAGTGTTTTGCATTCTTCAGTCTTCTTCGATGTGCGGTCACCTGAACGTATGAGTTGTTGTTATCATTATGTGTAACCTCTATTTAGATTTTATGATGGGAGCAGCTTCTCTGTGAAGGACACCATATTTTCAGCAGGGGTGAGTTATTTTTAACGTGCTGCGTCGTCATCTTTTTACAGTCGGCCACAAACTGAGCATCCCATCAGGTGATAACTACATGACTCGGTGTCATTAAATCCTCCATGTTAGTTTTATTAGACAGTCACACAGCGGGAACCCATTACAAATTGCTTGCCGGTTATTTACTCACGCAACCAATCACTAAAATGTTGGACAAATGCAAATATCAGTCAGGCCTTTAATAATTGGCTCATGTGGAGTTGATGGAAAATGAGAAACAATGCAGAACCGTTACTTTCCCGCCTTTGTTCTGCATCACTGCAAGTGGCCTGAATCTGAATTTCAGCAGCCAGAACTTACATTACAGTCATATTCAACATTTACAGTGTTGTTCAACAGTTTGTTTTAATATAGTAGAACGGTGTTTATATGAAGGGAGAAATGTTAAGTAATAATTTGACTCTTTACCCTGTTTACTGGAATAACTTTGCATGTTTTCATAGCAACATAACGAGTTACTATAACTATGGTGCTGTACTGGGGTGAAAAGAAACAAGAGACTTTTAATACTTCTATACAGAGCAGAGTCTCTATCTCCAACCACAAATAAGGATATGAAGCTGAAGTGTGCGTGTGTGTGTGTGTGTGTGTGTGTGATTGTTTACCTGAGAGCAGCAGCATGATAAGTGTCCACATAGTCAGAGATGAAGAGTTCTCGACTCCTGACCACTGGGTCTGTGATGACCAGGTCCCGGCCAGAGTCTGCAGGTGAGAAGACACATGGCCGATTCAAATACATACATTTATAAACATAAATGCGCGCACACACACACACGCACACAAATATAATGTTAAAGGCCACGACGCCCATTCATCAATGACAGGGGAATAGAGATAACAGGGACAGCATTTTGAAATCACTAATAAAACCAGGAGCACAGTTCTGCCTACACCCAAAGTAACAAGTACCTCGGTGGAGGTCAATATTATGCCACATAATTCAATAAAGCCAATAAAGAGCGGCTCCCCGAGGAGAGGACATAATGTTCACATCTCCAGTGAAATGACCCTTGTGGGGCCAAGACGCATCAGCTGCACCCAGAATGAGCCAGGACTCGCGGGTGACAAATGACCCGCGTTGTTACGTGCCGTGGCCACTGCGCCGCGGCCTTGTGACATCAATTCTAATAATCCCGAGTCCCCCCGCTGCGAGGACGGACTGCAAATAGCAGAGTGTCGAGTTGCGGTGAAACAGTGTCTGGAGGGAGCAGCATGCACGGTGTCTGGTTGATAACCCCAGTGACACACCTGAATCTAAGCCCCTCCTCTGTCACGGGAGATACCGGAAACATGGCCGGAGAGAAGATACAACACAGCACTTTATTATGTTGTGGCTGCATGTACAGGTGGCTCTCTGGTTACAAGGCTGTTTATTTTATTTTATTTATTTTTTTAGTCAGGGTGAATTTTAGAGGTGAGTGGGCTCTGCGTGGGAAGCTAGCTGTTCGCTAATGCGAAGTGGAACTGTAACGAGATGTGTCAACAGACAAGTGAGAGTGTACACACAGGAGCATTTGTCTAATAACAGAGCTGAAATGGAAGCACAGAAAATGTGCTCCTTTAAAAAAAAAAAAGGTGTCATGCGTAAGATTTCGGACCTTTTGATCACTTCTAGAAATATCACACAACAGTTGCATGCTGCCATTTTCAACAATCGGCTAAATGTTTTCTTTCTTTTTCGATTACCGTTATATAATTTACATTAATGTAAAGAGTTTTAACAACAACTGAGTGGTACTATAGGTTCTCCTGCATGCTCAGAGGGGTGAGGGTGAGAGTGGTCAATTCAACCACGCAGCTTCACCTCTAGATGTCAGCAAATCTTAAAATGATGTATAAAACTGTGAATTTCTGTATGGGATGGGTTATAATATTGATAGTGCAATATATCCTTGTTCTAACCCATCATACGCAATTGTTGTTGGTTGTTTAGGTTCATTTACTAGTTTGGACCTTACGGTTGTTTTGGTTGTGTGTTTGTTTAAGACTAGAGAGAGACAGGGAGATAATCAATGCATTTCTCTTTTAATGATTGAATCTATGCTTGTGTCCGACACTGTTGAAACCTGCCACTTCACTGGAGGGAATGATTACACAACCCCTTCACTTTCCCCCTTTAGACAGGTTTTGTTTTCTTCTTCAGTGACTCAGGTATTGTATGTTTTGTCATTGTTGTCCTGCAACTTATCGTTTACAGCAGATTTTCTGTATTGTTATATCATTGTTATCATAAGCCATGTGTTTTTATAGGCACTAGCCTGCTTTTCACACTCCTGTACTTGTATAGTTAAAAACCTTTTGTATTGAACACAGAGGATATAGATCAGCCAGCATAGTCATAATATAATCATGACCATTGTACACAATCATTTTGGGTAAGGACCCACGAAGGACTAAGAAAAATTAATTATCAAAATGTTCATTTTGCATTCTAGAATATATCTGCACAGTTCTGAGGCAGAACATAAAAGATTGATTTGCCATCTTTAATGATAATTATCCAGATGAAACATTTTAGTGACGAAGCCCCACCCTCTTATTAACTTATTGCTCCAGCTGCTCTAATTCAGTGTAAAATCAGACTTTGCTCCATGACATTTATTTTCATCTGGGTTAAATATTCCACTGACATTGTCCTTGTATGTGTGTATGTGAGCTATTATGATGAGCCTTCTGGTAATGGTGGTGTCAAGAGTGTGTGTGCATGTGTGTGCTTGAAAGGGCCTCGTGACACTCTGGGTTATTAACACTTGACGATGCTGCTATCTGGCCTAAAGGAGCGTTACCCAGGGAACAGCACGGAGCCCTGCGATTGGCTGAGCTGCCTGGGACATAATCATCCGGTTTGTGTTGAAAATGACACTCATATCTTTTCATAATCTGGAGAGCAGAGGGGGTGTGTGTGAGTGAGTGAGTGTGTGTGTGTGTGTGTGTGTGTGTGTGTGTGTATGTGTGTGTGTGTGTGTGTTTGTGAAGGTGAACACAGTGTTAAAGAGCAAAGCACCGGTGTGCTCTTTCTCTTTTTGTGTGTAAAGGCTTGTGTACTGTGTCTATACACACGAGTGCGACTGTTTGTCGGGGCTCACCGTTCTCATTGTTGCGATCCTGCACCAGGTGCTGGTACACAGAGTCAGGCACCTCTGACTGGCGGTAGTACCATTTCACATTCATCAGCAGATGGTCCCGTTTACTCTGCAACACACACAGACACGCACGGCGTAAGCAGGTAATAAAAACAAAACAAAGGAGAAGATCCCACACAAAGATAAACACATAATTTTGCTTGATTACCACGCCACAAACTGGTCTCTTGGCAAAGTGCGTACACACGCACACACACACACACACTGTTTATGAGTCAAGCTGGCTGACGCCAAAACGCATGCAGGGAGACTGAGTCAATTAAAAAGGGATTGCAGAGCATTTAAAGCTTTAATAAAGCAAACAGTGGGATGGCCATTGCTGAAAGGAGTGAGAGGGGAGAATAATCAGAGGGGGGAGGGGGGTAAGTGATCAATTTGAGTCATCTACTACTCAAGGCCTCGCTCCACTTAATGCTAATACTCTAATGAGCTATATCAATATTCTCAAACACTGTTAGTTTACTGGTGGAGGAGAGAGACAGTATCTCTCCACTGCACTATGGCTTTGTCTGCTCCTCATGTGTGGCCATCTACTGGCCTGTAAATAAAGTGCAAGTCAGCAAGGGCGTGCAATTCTCCAGATGGCCAGCGAGTGGCAGCACTGAGATGAGCAGAGAGCTTCTCCAGGACCAGTCAATGAAAAATAGAGTGGGAAGAGGGTAGAGAAAAATAGAGGGGGGTTGGTGTGTGTGAGTGCGAGTGTGTGTGTGTGTGTGTGTGTGGGAAGAAAATGGTAGAAGCTGAGGCCAGCACTGAGGTGAGGGATGAAAAGGGCAAAATACTGTTTTCATTTCATGTTATAAAATATTTATTGTGCCTTCACATAAGCCCAACTGACCGTCACAGTGGGTTGAGAGGAACATTAGAGAGACTGCCTGGCCGGGTGCTGGACTGCGACACAGTCCTATTGGCCCCAGCCGTCTTTATTAAGGAGCGGGCTGCACTGCAATGCACTGAGCTAACCAAGTGAGACACCTGCATCACTCGGGGAGTACAGGAGGAATGAGCATATGGAAAAGAATTGAGGAGGGGGGGGGAGAGAGAGTTCAAGGTAGTCTAACACAGACAATTTAACATCTGCACTTTTTAGCCCCTTCAACAGTATCAGTACAGTGTGTGTGTGTGTGTGTGTGTGTGTGTGTGAGTGTGTTTGTAGAAACATGAGGTCAGGCTTAAGATATTTAAAGCCTTTACAGTACAATGTTCGGTTATGTCACTGGGGAGGAGACGGAGCTCACGCAGCCAAGCAAATCATCATCTGCCTAAACCTTCAAGTCCACCTCTGTTTTTCCAATTCTCTCCACTCTCCTTCCTTCCTTCCTCCCTTCCTTCCTTCCTTCCTTCCTTCCTCCCTCTTCTCTCCCTCCCTCCCCCCCCTCCCCGTCCAACTCTCCACTTCACTACCCCTCCACCATTTTCTCTTCTTCCATTCCTCCCTTTCTCCAACCTTGAGAGGGGAGGGGGGAGGAGGGGGGGGGAGGGGGGAGCGAGTGAGCACCAGACGTGTTTAACAGCAACTGGCGAGCAGTCGCTCAGCTGCATTTACTGCCTCTGAATGATTGTGAGAGAATCACACACACACACACACACAGACACACACTTTGTGCTTGTGATTCAGCAGAGAGCCACACTGATGGGCTGTGAAACAGACCCCCCCCACACGACCCCACACGCGCCGCG
>JAFBJT010106259.1:43968-60480 GCA_016785325.1 Chascanopsetta lugubris
ATCCGGTGCTTTTACATAATTAATGCTTTACGAGGGAAGACTGTAAACGCTGATGGTGCGCTACCTGAACGACTCGTTCTCACCGCCTGCAAGACCACAAACATCGAAATGCATTTCAAGGGGGCTGCTGCACGGAGCCCGATGCAAACGTCGGGAAAGTGCACGGCGCTTGCACTTTGCTCATGAGCCGGCATCATTTCAAACCAGCCAAATGGAGCAGAGCAGAGCGCGACTGTTACTTCAGCTATAATCAGTCTCCTCGTCACTGCGGAGTAGCTGGCGCTCTCCAGAGCAGATTGCTGTTTAGAAGCCCACAGCGGCGTTAAGCCCTCTCAGGCAAAAGGAGGGAGGGAGATGGAGAGAGATGGAGAGAAAGACGGAGCGCAACATATGGAGTACGTAGTGGGAGTGAAGCATAGCTTTCAATTATCACAATTCTATAAACACGCCGGGTTTGGAAAAATGAGTAGATAACGCGCAAGGGGAACGAAGGGGGGATGACAGACAGCTCGGAATCACCACAATAACTACAGACTTGTATTGTCTGGGTTTTTCTAAGCCCGCCATAGAAAATGACAGAGAGAGAATATATAACGGGGGAAACCACAGAGCTGAATTGATTAGAGACATTCCACGCTGCCTGTAGAGCCCAGTACAATGTCAGCCATCTTTGTCTGTCCTGCCAGAGGCTAAACATGGCCCTGCCCTGCCTCCTCCTGGGCCCTAAACCCTGGGAATGCTACTGGCCGCAGAGAGGCCAAAAGACTTAGTAACCTACTACCGACACAGAGGGAGAGAGAGAGAGAGAGAGAGAGAGAGAGAGAGAGAGAGAGAGAGAGAGAGAGAGAGAGAGAGAGAGAGAAATGAAACAAGACCACGGAGGAAAAAAGGCAAGGGAGCGATGGAGATTGAGGAGGGAAATGAGGAGAGAGAGAGAGAGAAGGAGTGGGATTACGGAGGGAGGGGCAAGACCTTCTCATTTCCTCTGACTTGAAATTACAACTATCCTCCTCCTGTTTTGCAGAAAGCCCCAGGGGTACAAGGCTTCCCCTTTATCCACTGAGGAGAAATAAATCTGAGAGTCATGCTTAGGACTCAACACAATGGTTCCCTCCGCTCCCTGAAGTGGCTCGGCCTGGCCTGCGCCATTCTTGGGCACACTGCACACAAATGTGTGATTAGAAGAGGGGGAGTGTATTTCAGTGTCACAACACACAGAATTTCCTTTGCGATGACTCCGATATGAGTCTCTGTCAACGAGAGGAAAATCAAGGTTCCTCTAAAAAAAGCAGCCGGGACAAATCGGCCTTTGTGTGGATCGGTTAATTCTCCCTCTGAGTGGCTAAAAAGGTGGCTGGCCCCTTGGATCCATAATGGCTGTGCAATTTTCTTTGTGCGACTGCATGTGTGCAGTCAACTCTGGAGCCGGGGCCTCCGTGTATGAACACAGCACTACAAAGAGCAGTGGTGGGGGAGGGGGAGGGGGAGGGGGGCGGGGGAGGGATACACAGAGGGCAGACGTTCTCTTCCCCCCCCCCCCTCTCCCTCTTCCTCTTCTGTACTTTTTTTTTTTTTTTTACGAGGAGACTCGAAATGAGTCAAGAAACCAGCTCCTCCGCAGGAAACGTGTGGAGGTGAACACTTAAACAGATCCATTCCATGTTTTCAAGTAGCAGCGTGAAAAATCAATGCGGTGCTTTTCATTACAAAAATCCAGCGCGAGCGCCAACACCCCCGCCCCCCCCTCCCCCCCTCCCCTCCTTTCCCTGTCAATCTTTGTATTATTTTGGGTGAGAGCACAGTGGCGGCATCTCGCCACTCCTGCCACATCTGTTCACAGTGGCCTTTACAGCACGGTCATTACCTCGCAGCAAAGCCAACATGCGACAGCACTGAGCGAACGTTGTTACAACCTGTAACCCTCAAACCTAATGCCCCGTTCCTTGGCCTCGCAGCAACTGTAACACTAGAGCTTTGCTCTAAACAGGACCAGACGCTCCCGCTCCCACACGACAGGCCCCCGGTGCACCTCGTTAACAGGAAACCTCTGTTTATTTTCTCTACTTTTCAAACACTCTCCTCTTCCTCTGCTAACCCCGTTAGCGACCACCCTCCCTTCCCTCGCCCGGTGACATCAGCAGCCGGGATCTATGACTTCCTTCAGAAGGGTAGCGGCCAGAAGTGGGGAAGGAGAGACGGATTCCAAACACATAGACAAAGGAGACGGCGAAGAGGGGGGGAGAGAGAGAGAGAGAGAGAGAGGGAGGGAGGGAGGGAGGGAGGGAGGGAAGGGAAAGAGGGGGAGGTCAAACAGAGCAGCAGCAGCAGCTCAGCGTTAGTCAGGAATGTCAAGCAGTTCGCCTCGGCTAGCAGGCTGTTGAGCTAACAGCTTAGTTAGCTAAGGCCCCCGGGGGCGAGGGAGGCTCAGGTACGGCGAGATCAGGACCGGTGGCCGGGTGACATTGACAAGCGCAGGCTCAAAATGGCACAGAGGGCGGATTGTGGGAGTGTTTCACCTCCCCTGCCGCCAGGGGAGAGTAAGCGCAGGCAAAGAACAAAAGGCTGATTGTGGCATTTGGAGGCAGCGATGGGATCTGGGAGGACTAATCTGCTGCTCCGACAAGATAAGATTAGGGAAGGGAAGGCGGGCAGGAAGAGCTGGCTGGGAAGATCACACATCCACTTGCATAAACAAGCGCGCGCACGGATACACACACACACACACACACAGACGCACACACACACACAAACTAAAGATGATGGATCTGATTGGAAGGGTTTTCCACTTGGCTTTCTCTCTTCCTCATTTTCCTTCTTTCCCTCACTTGTTTTCTCTCTTTCGCTGAGAGAGAGAGAGAGAGAGAGAGAGAGAGAGATCTGCCAGCACACCAGCACTCAATAAGCACTTCCATCTGGACAACAGAGCACACATGCACATACGCACACATTGAAAAAAACAAAAACAACACTAAGTGTGTGTGAATGTACACTGGCAAGGTACGAGAGATCTGCTCTGCTCACGCTATCATCCACATCCCCGTGACTGACGAAGGAGGTTGTTAAAAAGAAATGCCAGTATGTTGTGTGAGCAAACACACATACAAGCAAATGCTCACACCCACTCGCACACACACACACTCACACACACACACAAATAACAGGCTTTCAGATTAACCACCACTCTTCCCAATGGCCCTGCAGTAGTGTGGTGCAGGCTGGGACTCAGTGTCAGAGGTAAGAGAAGGAACCGCAGAATCAGGCTGTCAAAGGCTGCGGCCACAGCAGGACTCCACTCTGCTTTTTAGGGATCCACACCGAGCTCTTTGCCACTCGGTGCGACAAAGGAAAGCTTGCCCCTCAAGCCTTCTTCTCTTAGGTGCAAGCATAAGAACCAAAACAATACAGACTACAACGATAGTGAGCATCGTGAGCTGTGAGGTGAGCTGTTTACGAGCCTGGCAACAAGACCAAATAAGAGAGAGAGAGAGAGAGAGAGAGAGAGTGGGAGGCAGAAGGGTGAGGAAAGAGGTGAGGCGAGTCCCAGCTGTGGTGGCGATACTGGCAGGACCTTTGCACCCTGCCTACACAGGGGTGTCTCTCTCTTTGGCTCGACCTGTTTGGGTATTAAATGGACGACCTCTGCTTTTGAAAGCACTGGGCCCATCTGTCAGCCCCGGCTCCATATTGGATTGGATGAGCATTAGCAGTTTCAAAGTGGGCAGCTTTGCTCTTTGGTGAGTGTGCGTGTGTGTGTGTGTGTGTGTGTGTGTGCGTGCAAATGTGTGTGTGAGAGAGAGAGAGACTTTGAACATGACAGCCCGCGTCTGCCTTAAATTTAAAAGCACCCCCCCCCCCCTTCCTTTCAAGGAATCAAGCGGGGCACGCATTAATCACGGCGTGACAGATGTGTGTCACTGTACAATTCGCCGTCATTCACTGGCACATCTTAAGGATGCTGACGGAGCCTCCCCTCATCCAGGAGAGGTAACGGCAGACGAAGGCGGAGAGTGGTCGAGTCACATGGAGCTCGCAGGCGATGCTAATTAAGAATCAAGGGCTGAGGGCCACTACCGGTGGATCACAGTGCCAACCACAGGCACACTTTATACACCAGAGAGTCACAAGCACCACACTTGACAGCCACATCTGAGGCCCGGCTCATCCAACACGCAACTCCACTCCACATGCTAATAACAAACAGGGGATGAATACATCAGTCTTTGCTTCCTTGCTCCCTTCATTTAAAATGGCTCCGAGTGGTGGAGAGTAAATCAATGGCAGAAATAATGAGAAAAAAAAAAAATAAAGAAACCTGCCTGATGTTCACCACATTGCCCTCCATCTTGACAGGGAAGGGCGGAGGGAAATGAGAACACTAGCCTTGGCGGCTCACTCCATAAAATAGCTCCAGCTTTGTCCAACTTAAATATTTGCCTTTGCCGCTAACACACTTCTGCTGCTCGGCTTCTTCTTTTTCGGCGAAGAAAAATTCGAGGGGAGCTAAATGGCGGTGCGCAGAGGGAAAGAAGATCCAAAGAATATATTTAAGGACTAACCATAACGATGAGCAGAGTAATGATCGTCATTAGCGGCACAACACAAGACAGGGAGCAGCGGGGATCTGACAACTTGTGTTGGGTGATTATGGCAACGCACAAACACACATACGACGCTGCTCTTTGATGGAGAGCACAGTCTGAGATCCTCACAGCCAAGACCTGGCATGAACAGCAGCGCAGTGTGATTACGTTTGCTGTTGGGTGAGTAAATGTCAGAGGACTGTTCCTGACACCGGCAGGTGAATGTTAGTGCGGTAACAAAACACTTTGTGACAGTTTGACTCGAACCGTTTTACATCCGCGCCAAAACTCATCAACCACCTGACCACAACATTAAATATCTGTGACAGACGAATGTCACATGGGATCATATGCCAACATGCATATTAATGGCTATACGCTGATATTCGTATGTAGCAGAGCGGTGGCACCGCTAATTGATGCCATTAGGATTTTTCCCACCACTGTGTTCAATCTCTGCCGCCCTTACCCTCTCATTTTGTTTTCTCCCCCGAAATCAAACAATGGCGTCGGGGAACAAAGAGAATAGAACTGGAGTGGGAGCCGATAACTGTTACGCGTGTGCTTTCATCAAAGCAACCGGGTACAACTCAAAAACAGGAGGCAGCCAGAAATACCCAGGAGGAAATATGAAAACTATTAAATGGACCAATCACAGCTGGAGAGGTCTGTCTCTGAAATGTGTAGTTTAATTTCTGGAGAGGTGGGTCATCATAATCACGCTTTGTACATCTTAAAAGGTGCAGTGTGTTATTTTTTGCTCACTAAAAATACTACAAAACAATGACATACTGACATTTTCCACCAATGTATAATCACCTAAACGTATTACTTCTTCTTCCATTACCGTACATGAGCCCAACAATGTATATTTACACGAGGAGCCGGTCCTCTCAATGGGGGCTGCCATGTTTTTACAGTTGCACAGATGGACGTACTAAACATCTTTTGGATTGTAATGACAACTGAAGTCTACCACAGGTTCTCCTGCATGTTCAGAAGGGTGAGGTGATGGATACAACATGCAACCTCACCACTAGATGTCACCAGATATTACACACTGCACCTGTTTCAACACAGAAGTATGAATACATTTCTTTTTGTTTTTTGGCATTGATGTTTTATGTGCGCAACGTTATGATCAGTAATGATAAATGTAAGGTACCGTGATCTTCATCTTGGGGCCAACACACAACCATGATTACCTCTGTGTATCAAGCTAAGTGCAAACCCTGGCAAGGCAGAGAGTTGAGGCAACGCAGTTTTTAGCCAAGTCGTGATAAATAAAAGATGTCGAGACATTGACAAGAGGAAAATAAATATACAAATTGAAAATCAACGTAGGGTGAGAGAAGCAAAAAACAGAGAAATTGGAATTGTTGTTATTTTTGTGCTAGAGACAAAAAAACAAAGGCTGCTGATCTGTGGCGGAAGAATAAAACATTGAGAAAAGAGATGAATATGAATGCACCACTGAGGGTCACACCGCCTGAACGTCTGAATCCAGAGATCAACTGCTGATGATCAATTATCTTAATATGTTCAGTAAATTATTTCAGACCTTAACTTCTTAATTTGTATTCTGGCTTTGAAATCTGAATCCTAATTTAAATTTCATGAATTTAACAACCTTTGATGAATATATTACGGGTAGCTTTTTTCCAATTTGTATTCACCACAGGACAGAATCCTCTCAGTGGTAAAAAAAACAACAACAACAACAATATTCATTTGTGACACACACAAAAATGTTGCCTTGCTGGTTTAAAGCTAAGATTGTCTGGAGGATTTCTTCCACGGCCGTCCACCTTGAGTCAGAAAGGTTAATGTCAGACCCTGCGAGCAGAGCTGGCAGGCTACGGACCAGAATGCAGATCCAAGTGAGACTTCAAACGCCGGCTGTGTGAAGACAGATGGAGGCAGTTAGGAGAGCTCATATCTGGGTGTTCAGATCATAATACTGACTTTATTTTCCGAGCTCTCGCTCTCAGCCAGACATACAGTTATAGCCTGCCAGAAAACATTGTCATTTCTGCCTTCAGCCTTTCATTTAGTCTCTTCAAAAGCCAGCTCGCTTTGATACCTGCTTTCCTGTGTGTGCGTTTGCTACGCCTGCCGCCGTGCGAGTCTACGTGTGGGTCTGCGTATAGCCTGGGATGTTCTCTTGAGAGGGGGGAGACTTGCCTGATCTCAAGGTAATACCCGTGAGTCAGGATGAATAACTCGCTAAGACTGACGGCTAATGGCCGCCATTGTCATTTTTGGGGGTTCTTCGTGGAGTGTTTGAATGGCCTGGTGTGTCGTTTGGGAGCCTGCGTGCTTTGGAACCAATGAGTTAGCTTTGTGCTGCTAGCAAAAGACGTCTTACAAAAAAACAACCGGAGCACTGCTGAGGATGACGAAAGAGGGACTTCTCAAACGGAGAGAGAGAGAAGCTTGCAAAAAAGGACATGAAAAATCAAGCTGTGTGTGTGTAAGTGTTTGTGTGTGTGTGTGTGTGTGGTGCATGTGTTTGTGCACGAGCATTTCATATTGGATGTCTGCCCAGCCAGCTAATCCGCACCCTATGTGTGTGTGTATGACTAGCGGTGGCAGCCTCCTGAGCCGGGTATGGCAAAGAAGGAATTGAGGGCTGATTGAGCGCTGTAATGGAAGACAGGAAATGAGAGGGCTTGCTTAAGCCAATGCTAATCGATCTCCCACCTGGGTATAGTTCACACACACACACACACACACACACAAATAAACGTACATGCACATGCGCACATGTGCACTAGGAGTAGGAGTGGATATGCCCAGCCGAGAACAAGATCACAAGCACGCACAAACAGATTTTTAGCGCTGCATGTAAATGCGGACAGGCGGCCTTGAAGTGCTCACATCACCATGAGCGCCAGCACTTTTGATTGTATTGTTTTATCTGGCCACTGCTCCCGCTGATATCCATCTCCGGGCGCCTCGTCCCCCCCTCCGTCTCCGTGTCTGAAGGTGACCTTGCCTGCTTTTCAGTCTCTGGTGATGACACTGGCCCTATCAGCAATACATCATGTAAGCTGTGTATCAGCCAGATGCCGCACTAGCTGAGCAGTGGGTGGTCTGTGGGGCATGCTCGCTTTGTACAATATGCAAATAATCACATGCAAATTAGCTTCCCACTTGTGCGACAATATATCAGAGTGGATGCAAACGCAAGGAGGGAGAGCAGCACTGGCGTTAGCAAACGATTTAAAGACATTACAGCTCGCAGAGTGGAATGGATACTGCCAGCAACTGTGGTCTGAATGGTGTGGAAGAATGTGATTGCAGCACATGTGCGTGCACATGCACGCACACGCACGCACGTACACACATGCACGCACACACACACACACACACACAGAGGCAAGAAGCTGTGAGCAGCCTCCTGCTGTGCTGCAACAAGAGATGTATTGTAGACAACACAGCTGCAATAACAAGGCTGGCCCAGTGCTGGAAGGAGCTGTGCTGCATGACTCTGTCTGGAGCGACAATAACAGCCACCATATTGTAACATGATTAAGGATGAACTTTGAGCGAGTGTCACTGAGCCACACTTCTGTTTATTTCCAACATGTTTAGCTCTACGTAAAAGAAAGAGGAAACACCACATTAGCTCCGCTTAGCTCATTTAAACTTTGCAAAGTATAAATCATTGTAATTATTTTTTTAAAGACTGCATTGATGCTGAATGAATGCATTGCTCGACACTTTTTTGTTTATCCTTCCAATTCAATTATCGCACGTTCCACATTGCTATGGAAACATGGGAGGTTTTGTCTTTTGTTTATTTCGACCTGTCGAGTAGGTGCTTTGGATCGAAGAATAGAAAACAAGATAATAGATTAACATCAATTCAAGCTAAAAATGGATAACAAACAAATAATGCTTGATTGGATTTGATTGAACTTAATTAGCCTGACAAACGGCAAGACAAAAAGTGAAGGTATAGAATTACTATTAACTTAAGAATTCAGTTATGTTTGGCTCTGCAAACACAATTAACTGCACTCATAACACTCTTATGGCAGAATCTTGAATAAATCCAAAAGTGAATGCAAACTAATACATTTCAAATATTCAACATATTCCAGAAAATGTACACAGCTCCACATTGAAACCTTCATATAGTAAGATTAAATGAAATATAAAATAAACCCAGGGCAATTGACCATGAATATAAACTAGTTCTTCAAATGAAATGAAAAACAAATACGGTTTCACGGTGCCTAATTTTTCACTTCACTGTTGTGTAAAGACTGAAATGAGTGCTATAGAAGATAAATAGAGTTGAATTAAGAATAAGAGGAGTCTTTTCTCTCCTGACAGCCCAGATGGATCAGAGCCCATCCTCCTCCTCCTCCTCCTCCTCCTCTACTCGCTGCATCAGCAGGAGAGCTGTTAGCGCTCTGGTCAGGACTTCACTGCCATCAGCATCATTGCCAGTGCCGACAGATTGGGTACATTATAAAGAACGCCACATTTGAGCCCTTTCAGACATTTAGGGTCAACATCTGCCTGTCTTTGGTGTTAAAGGGACAGAGGGAACACACGGTGGAAGGGCTTTTATTGCACTTAGCTTAACAAGACGAGGACCTGTCACTGCTCAGCTGTGGATCTGAGTGTAAACAACACAAACGCTAAGCAGAGTCACACAGAGGTGAGATAAAAAGAATAAATAAATTAGGTTAATAAGTATATATATATATGCATATCTACATTATGTCTTTGGTTTTGTGACAGGCACTGGTAACCACAGAGAGCCTGCCTCTAATAAAACATGGTGGAGGTCCTCTTATGTTGCGGGGCTGTTGCAGCGCCTCAGGGGCTGAACGAGACTGCATATATCAAAGACATGATGAAATCAGAAGATTAAGATGTGAGTGAAATCTGTTAGCCAGTGTCAGAAAGAGGTTTTTTAGGTTTGAGGGGTTTTGAGTGTTTCAGTCGGAAAAAAAACAAAACATCTAAAGACGTGGAAGTGCAAGAGATGAATGGAAACAGAACTAACGATGAGACCATGCATGAATCTAATTAAAACCTCTTGAGAGAGCGAGTACAGATGACTCCTGCTTACTTAAAAGAGCTGAAACTCTCAGTGGAAAAGTGGGAGAAACAGTTAGGAGACAATGTTGCCGAAGGTCACGTAACCTCACGTGGAGTCGGCCATTAAATATGTCTGAGTCTTGTTTTGTTTGTGTGTAAATTCACAAGTGTTTTCTTTCGCGGTTCACTAACCTTGAATGTCTCAATAACGTATCCTAGTTATCACGGTGATATTCTAAATTGTGTCTAAAATGGCATGAATACGACACAATAACGGCAATGCATAAAGGGAACATTCAGCAGACAAACCGTGGAATCAATAGGTGACTACTTTTACAGGAATGACAGAAAATATCGCCATCCTCACTCTTCTCTAAAACTAATCTTCGGCACTGCAGATGAAAAGTGCGGCGTCTTGCAACGACTCACCGCAAGCGAGTTAAGCACAAATGATGGCGATAACAACTGTTCACTTGAGAACAACGCTGGAGTCATGATGGGGGGAAAAATGGCGCGTCAAACACATCAGCTATCGTTTGCACATACGCGCGCACAAGCCAGAGAGCACCCACTGAGCGCGGGCGCGAGACAGAGGGGTAACAACAACACACCGACGTCTCTCCTTTCTGCAACCCGAGCACATCAAAGCTCTCTCCGCCCATTTAGCCGTGTGTGTGCCTGTAAATCAAAACGCCATACTTTGCAGACACACACACACACACACACACACACACACACACACACACACACACAGTCCAGAGTCAGACAGAGGCTACTACTGCATTTGCTTTCTGTAGCAATGTCCAGTGTCGCATTAGGAAAGCAGAGGATTTTCATGTGGACGGGGGAATTACTCATGTTGGCTCACAGTGTCAGGGAGAGGAGGGGAGGGGGGAATGAGTGTTTACCCGCAGTAAGCGAAAGGAGGGTGGGTGGGGGGGGGGAGAGACACAGAGGTCAGTGCTGTATATAGTCACCTATAACCTCACTTTCACCCCCACTTGCCCCCTGTCCACATCACTGAGAGCTGACACACATGCACACATCACCCTCTGCCTTTGGAGAGAAATGGCCGTGAGGTGCATTAGATAAGAGGCGGCGTCGGTGCGATTCGTCGGAAAAAAACATGGCTCCGCTGCCACGATACCGAACACACGAGAGGAACGAAAAATATATTTAGAAACGCCGACAGAGAAGTAAAAACCAAAGAATGCACCCCCCCCACACACACACACACCCCACCCCACCCCACCCCACACACATGCAGAAGATCTGTCTATCCCAGTGTGACCATATGGTTTGGCGGGGACTTCCTACCCACCGCAGAGGAAGTGTCCGTTTACAGTGCACAGTTCACTTGTCCGCCATCACATCCTGTCTCCCAGCTCTGAGGGGCCATGTGAAGCCGGCGCGGCTCGGCCCAGTCGCAGCTTTGAAGTGAAATCAAGCAGAGAGGAGACACAGTTCACCATACCGTGCAATCAGCATCAGCGTGAGATCTGGGGGAGGGGTGGGCTGCACACAACCCTGTACCCCCCCACCCCCCCATCCACCCACCCCCCCAAATGACAAAAGCACTGGAAGAGAGCTTTAAGTGCTTACAGTTTGTGTGTGGCGTTCGTCTGCCTGTGCTGAGATTCGCACATTTCTCTCCCTCTGTTGTGGTGACGTGACTGACATCCACCTGTCCTTGGGTGGAGGGTGATGTGGTGTTCTTATAGCTGGCTCTTTGTAACAGAGTGGATACTTGTAATACATTGTGTGCATGTGTGTGTGTGTGTGTGGACTGATATGATAGGCTGATGATGGGATGATCCAGCAGACATTGACTAACAGTCTGTGGGATACAACAGGGCGGGGTTATTGATGACTCTCTTAAACACTGGATATCATTGCCATGGCAGCCCATACATTATGGGAGCGCGGCCACACCCCCACTGCCAGCCCCCGGACCAATGGGCAGGCGGCTGCCGAGTAAACAATCCCCAGCCGCGCTGGAGCGGCTTGAAGGGGAGAAGCGAATGCTAAATGTGCCACTTCATCTCGTGATTGACACAAAGCCCCTTGTTTACCGGCACCGCTGAGATTTGCATCTTTTTACCGTGGCCCCTCCCTCCCTCCCCTCTCCCCTCGCATTTTCCTCCCTCCCCTCCGCCTCACTCCCACAATCCTCCCTGTTCATGGAGGCACTCCATGAAGTGGGTATTACCCCACCCTGCTGCTATGATATTGATCAGCCTCCTCCCTCCCTCTCTTCCTTTCTCTCTCCTCTCTTCATAGCCCACTGCATTGATTCCACTCTCCCCCCTAAGCCCGCCAGCTAGGAGTGATTACACAAACTGCTCACACACGGTGATTCAAGCATGCACACACACACACACACACACACACACACACACACACACACACACACACACACACACACACACACACGGTAGGGATGTGGAGCTTTGCTTTGCTTTAAAGGCTATAAAACTCAGTGGCTGCCGCACCAGCCCAGTGGAAACACAGCCTCTTTTCATATAAGCCAACCAATCACTGCAAGCTTAGTGTGACATATTACCATAATAAACATTATTGTCAGAGTGTAATAGCATAGCACAGGAGAAGGCTTGCACGGAGCCGGTGGCGCTCCGATGGGCTTCGTCAAGGTGGGGCTCAAGATGGCGGTGGTGCGCGGGGGCTCGGGAGGTGGACTTCTCGACACCTCGTGATTTTGTGCAGAACCTTCGCGGCGCCGACACGCGCTCCCTTATATGGGCCGGCAGGGCCGTGCTCGCCGCGCCGAGACTAGCGGCTAGCCTCCTGAGGCCAAGGCTATTGGATGGAGCAGCGGAGAGTGGGTTTCGGGAGCTACGCAAACAACAGAGCGCGTCACCCTCGGACGGGCGCATTTGTTGGAATGTTGTGTTTGCGGTAGAGAGGGGCTCACCTCGCCGGGCGTAGACCTATGGCGCGCGCACACACTTGCACATGAATCAGTTCAGGACCAACCCTCTCTGTGCGAGACGATAGCATCTCTGCTGACAACGGCGTGAGAGCTTTTGGACGGGGGGAGTCCTGGCTGACGAGCGACGGAGGGGCAGAGCAGACCAGTGCCACAGAACGGACCCCTTATCCCTGCGCGGCATCGCTCTGGCAGCAGCAGGGATCCAGCACAGTGTGTACAGCAACAGGCCCAGAGATCCTCACACCACACACACACACACACACACACACACACACACACACACCCTCGCTGCTATTTGGCATTTAAATGGCATTTTGGCATAGCATCAAACAGTTTGCCCCCTAATTATGCTGAGTTGCTGCTGTGTCGTGAGCCAACTCTCACAACATCACACCACCGTTACATCTACTCTATTTAAGGTATAGTATGCAGGATTTTTTCCCCCCCTTCCAGATAAGCGCTAGTGGCAGCAGCAAACAAATGTAATGTTTACACAATAGTGCAGCGTGCACACACACACATGAATAGTCCAGTTGGTGTGGTGGAGCAGGGGAGGAGGGGCCAACTTTGACTGGTGTGTATACAAACACCAACTGACAAATTCTGAACACTAGACAATCATGAATAACCAGCAACTCTGCCTTTTTGACACGAGATACATATTCACAGGGACAGGGAGTTGAGAGTGGAGCTCTTTAGAATAGAACGGGAAATCAGAGTCCAAACAAAGACAAGAGGGGAGAGCAAGGACAGCGTGAGCGTAATCAATGGCAGCAATCGATATTCTCCCTCTGTTGCTACCACTGTTTGAATTTGTACCGCAATACAACCGCTTAGCCAAACTCAAAGTGACTTTAAATGCAAGTTGCACGATCCATTGGCTGTGAACGACTGCACCAGACTTTCATTCGAAGATCCAAATGAACAGCTAAAGATGGGTTTCTGATTAAAAAAAAAAAAAATAGTATGATTATGCCTCATTATCACATTGAAGAGGCTTTTCTAAAAAAGAAATTGCGCCGGTGAGGCATCTTCAGAGATGATGTTTTGGGCCAAAACATTGCTCCAAGAGACAGTCAGCCATCTGTTAACAGCAAGCTCCATAGGTCCCCTACAGGTCCTGTCACGGGTCCACAGAAAGGTGTGTAAGCACAAGTTCCACTGTGGTGCACACACCACGAAGAAATGAGGTGTGTGTTTTGTGCAAGTGCGAATCTTGGCTCCGCAGGGAGGCGAGGACAAGGGGTCACTGTCTATACACAGGGGCACCCCCGGACAGAGAGGGGTCTCAATCACCTCCAGCGCTCCTTCCTCGCCCTCCACTTGCTGATGGAGAGACCCCATCGCACTCATCCGCCAACTCCATTACCCACACCGATTCAGCTGCACATTAAATCATTCCATTTCACGTGGAGAGGGAGAGAGGGGGCGAAGGAAGGAGACGGAGAGGCGGGGGGGGGGGGGGGGGGGGGTGTTTTTTGGGGGGGGGGGGGGGGGGGGGGGGGGGGGGGGGGGGGGGGGGGGGGGGGGGGGGGGCTGCTTGTTTTTTTTTTGTTTATTTTTAATCTGTGCTTTTATTTTGGCGTGTGAACCAATTCAGAAATGTTCTTGAGCTGGGCCACCATCGCTGACTGGACCTAAATCAGCCCCCTGTGCCACAGCACCTTGAGGCGCAAGATTCATCATAATGACCAGGCGGCAGAGGAGAGTAAGAAAGAAGTCGGACAGAAATAATGTGGAATGAGGTGAGGAGCGCCACTGGATATGAATAGTGCAAATGACACGGACCTATAAAGAGTTATTCACCCTCAAACGGGGGGAGGGCATTATGACGATCTATAAATGGGCTGTTAAGCTCAATAGCCCAAGGTTGGCTTTCCGAGATGCTACAGTGTAAGTCTATACAGCCGAGTGTGGTCCTTTCATAAACACACAGTCGGTCCCATCTGGATAAAAAATAAAAAATAAATAAAAAAAGTATTTAAAATGCTCTGATTATTTCAATTAGCTCGAAAGCAAGTAAGAGAAGGAATTAAGCAGCGTGCCAGATAAAGGTCGCACCACAGATGGCCGTGCAGAGCAGCCTGCTTATACAACTGCACGGGGGCAGAGGAGGGAGCAACAGACAAAAGGCGCGGGGATTTGACGACTGTATAAAAAAAAAAAAATAAAAAGGGACTTAGGGGACGTCTACATTTTCTTAATCATTTCATTAAGATAGTGCTTCGGCTAATTTAACAGTAGGCTTAATAAGACAGACTTTCCTCCCTCTGCTCCGTACACAAGTGTTAACTATCTGCGGAAACAAAGGCGGCTCTGTTCGCAAACACAACACTGCCAAACTGTTAAGTACATTCCTATAAAGAGAGGAACAAAGAGCGTTTGAGCGTGGCGGGCGCAGAAATGAATACAGCTACTGAGGGGGATAGCACAGCTCGGCCCTTTGATGCCAGGAAATGTCTCCGCCATTGTGGATGGTGTTTATACTTCTTCGTAGCGCACTGTTCAAGATCGAGGCCGGAACAAAAACGCAACTGGTAGTCGCCTGAAATCTCGGAGGGGAACACATTTGAAAGTGCTGCGACGCAGCCGACGTGCGATAAGGGGATGGGAGAAAATGTCGCGTGCGTTTTTGGTGAGCACAGCGGAAGAAGACGAGGGTTTCACAATGCAGAATAATGAAAGTGTGCAGCGTGTCCTGTGTCGGTGCATGTCAAAGAGAGTGAGAGTGCACAACCACCTCTGTGCAGAATAAATGGTGTGTGTGTGTGTGTGTGTGTGTGTGTGTGTGTGCACAAGTGTGGTGAAGCGTTTCCGAGCCCTCGCAGCTGCGGTTCCCTTAGCCCATATGATCCATTGGCGGTGACAGACAGGCAAACACAATTTAGACTCGCCCGTCGGAGAACATGCAACACCGGTCACAGCCAGTGCGCACGGAAACGTGACGCACCGCATTGGAAAACACACACACGGCCCCGTCTTCGGCGTCCAAGGAGGGATCTGTTTAAATGGTCATTAACTAAGAAGCGAGGAAAACCCGCGTGTCCTGCGCCTCGGCTCTTTTTCCACGTATGCTGTGTTTCTATGTTTATGACCATATACGCTGGCGAACATAATCAGCTTTGTGTGCTGGAGAGTGTGACTGTGCTCAGTCAATCTCTGCTCAGAGTCAGAGGACTTTACAAACTGGACTACAAATCCTTCGTGTTTTTTTTTAGCCGTCGGTTACGGAGCAGCTCCGGTGTGTCTGAACAGCGATGACATGATTGATAAGGTGCTTGAATATTTTTGGTTTCTTTTTTTTTTCCTTCCTTCTTCCGTCTTTGTTGTCACCGCACGTGCAGTTCAGCCATCGGCGGCAGGAGAGGGAGGCGCATGAGAGATCTTAAACACAAGATATTCCCCCGTCGCGCGATCAAAGTTCAAGCATGTGCGAGCCAGTTGGGTCGCATTAGATCAACGAGTATTCGGGGATGGAGGATAGATAAAGTTAGCGATGAGTCAAGCTGCAACACATGTACAGAATGTCAGAGGCTATGTGTGGGATTAGCCAGAGCGCGAGCGGCGCGAGATGGCTGCCAGCGGTGGTGTTGCCGTTCTTTTTCAGGGCCGTGCGAGGCTCCGGGGTACGAAATGTGGACATTCCAAAGACCTCGCAGCAATCCCTGAAATGTAGTCCTCCTTCTCTCTCTCCCTTTTGACTGATGCCGCTGCCCTTCTTCCCTCTCTCTCCCGCTCCTTCCTCCCTTTGCTCTCTCTCTCTCGACCGGCGGAGTTAATTTGCACCATGTGTTCTTTAGCGGACAAAGAGAGAAAGAGCAGAAGAAAAAAAAAAGTCGGGCCCGGGTGGAAGCGTGTGAACCCGATACCACTGTAAATCTGCACTTCCACAGCGTTACCCTCTCACCCCTCTTCTCCCAG
>JAFBJT010106261.1:3749-14325 GCA_016785325.1 Chascanopsetta lugubris
CTGCAGGTGACAGAGTATCTGAACAGTCAAGAATCTGCTAAGAGCGCCAGGGTGAGTCCTTCTATTCCTTCATTCCTCCTCTTGTGATGCAGGTGGCGAGTCTTCCAAAGGTCCAAGTGTCTCCTCTCCTTATCTCAGCGGTGGAGGTGATGACATCATCTGTGCAGACGTCCTCATCACAACGGGATACTCTGATCAATCTGAAGAATTTTACACACACATATATATATATATATATATATATGTATATATATATATAGTTAGAATTATAAACACATTATTCAGCAATATAGCTCTGAAACAAGCTCCACTATTGTTACATTTGTTTCACTGTTAGTGCATAATGACGTATAATGTCTGCTACTTGTTAGTCAAGGTTTTTAAGTGACTTAGCGATCTTAAGTGTGCCACTCACTAATGTTTTGTGTTGTATGAAACGTGTTAAGTCATCAAAATTCCTAGTTTTGCCTCTTCACTGAAATATCCATGAATAAAACTCATTGATCTGAAGACGTAAGAACCAGAGGTATTAGCAGGTATTGACCCTGATGTAGTACAGTGATGCCTCCAACCTCATATACCCATCTATTATTATTATTATGTGTTTTTATTGTGTGATGTGATAGTTAGGCCATTTACAATTGTTAACTTAGCTTCAATTGTTTGACTTTCATAAAAGTGTCAGAAATCCTGATACGATGATGCTAACTTTATTTAATGCACACAGACTGTACAGCAGTTTCCTCACTTCAGTCTGTGCAGGACACTCCGCTGTTTCCTTCCCTTAAGGAGACAAGTTAGGGTTCTCCTTTCCTTAACATCTTATGAGACTTGGTCAGTTGTTGTTGTTGTTGTGGCGTCTGCAGCAAATATGTCTGAGTCATCTCCCTGAGTGAGGACGTCCCCTGAGAGACATGGACCTTTCGAACACACCCCACCCACTCCACTAATAAACTGCTGTGTGTGTGTGTGTGTGTGTGTGTGTGTGTCACGTCAGAGATGTAATGTAAAACTAACGCCCATTGTTTAGTTACTTGCTCCATTAGTTAATTGCTAATTTAGTTACTTTACAATCTTGTCATTTACCTGCTATATTGTTTAATTGCTGACTCGGTCAACAATGTTTTTTAGTCACTTGCATTATTAGTTCATGTCTAATCTGGATATGTCTGTAGTTGCTCTCTCCCTTAGTTACTCGCTTTATTTGTTAACTTATATTAACGTATTTCTTTCTTAACTTCTAGTGACGTAGTTACTTTTTTAGTGACTCGTATATTTAGTTAACAATGTTTTCCCTCTACGAGTTAACTGTTTTAGTTTACAATGTTTTAAGATACTTCTGAGTTCTATGAGCCAAGTGAGTCACTCTCGTCCCTAGTTACTCTCTCTCTCTCTCTCTCTCTCTCTCTCTCTCTCTCTCTCTCTCTCTCTCTCTCTCTCTCTCTCTCTCAGTGACTTGCTCTATTAATAAATTGCTAATTTAGTTTAATGTTGTTACTCACGCCTGTAGTCACTCACTCTTAGTTAATTACTCTTTTAGGTAAATGCTAATTTAGTGACCCGAGTCTCTGAGCATTATTTTCCATCATTTTCCGTTGATGTTTTCGTTGATGTCCGTCGTTAGGGTTAGGGTCACTTTCCAATTCGGTTGCGTCTTAGTTCCTTGAACTCGGGGGTCAGAGGTCGAGTTGATGAAGGTCGGGTGGAGTCGCTGCGTCAGTGAAAAAGCAGAGAAAGGGACATGTGAAATGACAATATGCACAAATGACCTCATTCATTCATTCATTCATCCTAATAAGCAAAGCTAATTAGCCCAGTCACTAATTAGCTATGAATCACAGCATTTACAGCTGAGCGCCTCAGAACGCCAGGAAAGAAACACCCCCCCACACACACACACACACACACACACACACACACACACCTCTGACTGAGTCTCAGAGTCTGCAGCTCGGACATGAGCTCATGATGATAGTGATGACTCAGCCTTTGCTGTGTCCTGAGAACACTCTGCTCTCTCTCTCTCTCTCTCTCTCTCTCTCTCCCCCCCCCTCAGCACTCGCTCATTGAACGTGCAATGTGCTGGAGAAATGATTGGACTGGTTTCCAAGCAGTTAGGAATGTTACAGCATCTTTTATGGTTATTTGTGTCACCGTGCTCAATGAAATCCATCTCTGCCCCCCACCCCCCACACCCCCTTTTCCCGACCAGCTCAACATTTGGCGCTACGGAGACTTCCGCGCCGACGACGCCGACGAGTTCGGCTACAGCCGCTAAAACGGGTAAAGGGACGAACGCCCACCATCCAATCAACGCCATTCCAAAGACCAACACGGACGATGCGTCAGACAGAAGAAACCATCCGAGAAACTTAACGACAAGCATCGACTCACTCACGTATCCCCCCCCCACACACACACACACACATCTCTTCCCTCCCAAGTCCCAACTTCTCTGCTGCACGTTTTATTTCTAAGCTAATCCTTGTAGCGCCATGCTAGCGATGCTAAAGTGACGAAGATCACGAGTCAAGAATCATGCAAACAATCTCATCTGTTAAGCTCCTAATGAGCCTCTGCCAGCTCAAGCAGCCTGCACTATTGCCAACCCATGTTCTTAGCCATGTGACTCCTCCCAGCTGACTTCCTGTGTGAATCACAAGCAACAAGTAACCATGTGTGTGTTTCAGCCGGTCAGTCCTCGCTCCCCCAATTGTCTAAGCCAATCCCTGCTCTCCTGCTCTACACAGGTAGGGACTGGGTTTTGATTATTTACCAACATTTATGCTTCCCTAATCAATTTCATGTAAATGTAAAGATATCATGAGACGTGTAAATGAATTTTATCTTAGAGGAATAATGTAGGCGGAGCCACACAGACATGATGAACTTATTTTTGCCGTCGGTGTATATCTTTGTGACGATGGAATTTGTGGGGGGGGGGGGGGGGGGGGTTTTTTGTTTTTGGGGGGGGGGGTGTTTTGTCGTTTATTCAATGTCATACTTTTATGACCAGTTACTATGGAAACCATCAACGTGGCATTTTAGCATCCTTCTCCTGTAAAGTTTACATTCTAATAATGGTTATGATCCTGTCTCTGGCAATTTCTGCTCTGTCTGTCTCTGTATGCCATAACAGAAAAGAAGTGTTTGAATTTATTTACAAGTAATGGACCTTTGCATTCTATTAAAAATCTGCTGAATAAAAATAAGCAAGTCAAGAATCAGCTCTGGTGAGTCTAATTGAATTGGATTAAAGGTCAATACGTTATGGTATGCTAACGACAAAACTTGGGTTTGTGTTGAAATCATATCCAGGACTTTTTAAATGGTTTCCATGTGTATAGTTTCCCACTCTCTCGTCCGCAGCTTTACCCCTCCTCCTGTTTCAGGTACACTCACGTCTCGCTGGTTCCTCTGCATCGACGGCAGCGGAGTGAGATGACAATATGTACAAATGAGCAACTTCTTTCATTCTAATAGGAAACTAGGACTTGGAGCAACTTCCAACAAGTGACTCCTTTATGTTTAAATGTTCAGATGGAACTCGATTCTATTTTCTTTCATCACATTTTCGACCCCTTAGTATAGTTTGTATATGACTTCAGGCCTTGTACTATAGAATGATGTTTTATATCAATGATCAGATGGATATTTATTTTGTTTAGCTTCATTTGGGTAAATGTACTTGCTGTAGTTTGGCAATTTAAACTTCTAATTATTTGCATGATGTCCCTTCAAACCAGATCTCCCTGCCTGGGAAGCGAACCCATGTCCTCCGGTCCCAAGACCGCAGTGTTCTCCACTGCTCCATCCAGCAGGTAACATCTCTTTGACAAGTTTCGTACAAGTTTCTCAAAACAGACCTCACAGCACAAATGACACATTCATGTCACAGGAGAAAACACTTAAGACATTTTTACAACTGGAATAGAAAAAGTATTTTACACTTATGGAAAAAGAATTCATTGTCAACTTTGTGCCTTGACTGGGAAAAGAACCTATGACCTTTTGTTCCAGAGTCAATGGCATTATCCACTGCTCTATCCAGTTGGCTCTGAGTGTCACACTGGTTGGATGTGTCACTGACACCAGTGGAGCTCAGACAGTTTACAGAAGATGGAATAGTTAGAGGCACCTCTCTATTTTGTCTGTTTGTTTTTTTTTCTTCCACCAGAACTCACGACCATCTGTTCCAGAGTCGGTGACATCATCCACTGCTCTATCCAGCTGGCTCAGTGAGATGCTCAGTTTAGAGAAGATAGAGATGCACTTCATCTATTCTATTGTCTTTATTTTTTTGTGTTTTTCTAAGTTTGTTTTTTTTTTTTCCACCAGTCAAATTACAAGCCCTCGTATTGTGCGTCCCGCGAACGGTGGGAGCCGAACGCCAGACGTTGGAGCGGTAAAGATGATTTGCAGGAAGTTAGATTTATTTAGACCGTCTCGCCCTTCATCATAAAAGCGAGAGGAAGTCCACAGAGATGCGCCAACCGAGATCTGAACGTGGAGCCAGTCAGGAGGCATAATGACGGAACGCGCCGAGTAAGAAAACAAAACACCAGGTGACAAAACAATGAGAGGCGGCACAACACGCAGCCTGACCCGTCAAACCACGGCAGGGCTGACGGATGAGGCCTATATGGAAGTGGAAAAACGTGCAGTTCACAGTGTGGCCACTGGAGGCTGGCTCCAAAAGCGAGTCAATCCCCATAGACTTCCATGTTAAAATGGTACAACTTCAGTGGTGAATGAAACATGTTTAAAGTCTGGTACAAACTACGACTTTGGTCTCAATCAGTCATATTTTTTCCCGTGAATTTTTTCTAACTTGCGTATTTTTATTTGATAGAGGTTTGAAATTGTGAATAATTAGGGGCGTGGCCTGGACTGACCTGTCTGTGTTCTGTGGATGCTGTGACAGCACCACGGACCCACCCCAGCTCTCCACCTGAGCTCCGCCTCTTTGAGTGAACCGCCCACAATTAGCCCCCGCAGAAACCAATGGGTGACATCATGGACGCTTCGTCCATCTTTATACACAGTCCTTGGTAAAACCTCGCCCCATTTACCTGCATGACCTTTTTCATAACATCATACACAATGCAAATAATAATGAAACAACATAATACCGGAGGCGTCTCTCGGCCCTCAGGTGCGTTGGCATTCAGTCCACATGTAACCTTCAGTTTATTAGGACGTGCGAGTGTAAAAATGCACTTTGCGAGGCGTCGGCCCCCCCTGTTAACGTCCCTGCATGATGAGAATGAGATTTGCGGCGAGCAAATCAGTTAGCGCCGGGCGACGCCACACAACGGGCTCCTGTGAAATTTGGACGATTTGTCTCAATTTCCCCATCAAAGTCCTGTGAGCATCATTGTGATCCTATTAGCGCTCGTCTCTGGGTGACGATGACTTCATTGAGCCATGGAGAGTGGGATCTGACAGGCGGCTGTGGGGGGTGGGGGTGGGGGGGGGGGGGGGGCGCGAGGGGGTGGGGGGCTTTAATAGCGATAGGGGTGAGTGCATGAGGAAGGAAAGGTGCTGGGAGTGTGTGTGCGGGAGAGGAGTGCATAAAAAGACACCTGAATTGAGAATAATGAATCCAGAGAGGAGCGCAGACATCTCTTTCATCTTCAGGCAGATTTGAACTGCTCTTTCATCATCATCTGAAAAATGTGCACGCTCACAGCGCAGACGCTTTCACCTGCCGGGAAGCAACGCACTTTTCACTTTCAAAGAATACTCTCTCTGCCACTTCCCCACCAACTCACCCCCCCCCCCCCCCCCCCCCCCCCACCCCCCCCCCCCCCCCCCCCTCACCCTCAGTCACACCCTCCTTCGTTATTACTTTTCAGGTCCTGCAGTGTTTGGTGGCAGAGTGAGGAGTCATTAGAGGCGCGACACACAGCCACCGCCGGGAACACGGGCAGGTGACAATTATTTACCCTGAAATTAGCCTTGTTATCCCGCCTGATGAATGTGTGCGGAAATTAAGGGTGAAAGCCCTGAATGGCAGGCTCACCGCGCGGCTTAACAAGGGCACGGCGGCGTTTGAAGAGGCGCTCGACTTGACTGACAGAAAACAATGTGAGGAGCTACAGTTTATTTCAAAGGTGAAAGCATCTGAGGGGAAGGAGCTTCGTTCCTGTGATTCCCCTTCGCTGCGTCTGAAGCTGCACTTCGAGTCAAGTCGCGTCAACTCTGCGATGGTGAGGGGGGTGAGGGGGGGGGGGATATCTGACTGGTGGAAGATCAGTCTAAAATATCCACACAGCTAATGGGTGCAGCACAGACGATCGCGGTGCCAGGAGGATAAACCCCTCCGTCTGTTGTTTGCATAGCCGCGGGGAACATGTTTTCATGTGAGGGCGCTGAGAGGATGATGCAACATCAATGCATGGATACAATAAAAGAGCGTAGCGATATATGTAATACTACTACAACAATTATACTGTCACGTGGAAGTAGTATTTGGACGACTTGAGATATGATTTCACATCATTTCAATGATCCTATTCTGGGAGACGTTGGGACACGTTTTCCCCTTTAAATTGTGGCGTGATATAATGGCCCTAGTGTTTTCTATCTATGTAAACATATAAATAATATATGCTCCTTTCATTCTCTTTGTGATGAAGAAGCACAGTATTCACTTTTGTGAACACATTCCACTCTGAACTTTTCAAAGTAACCCCAGGAGAATCTGAATATAAAAATATAAACACAACAAAATTACAAAATCCAGAGTGCAGTTCCTCTCCTCTCCAACAGGGAGTGCTGCAGCACCTGCCCAGCCCCTACTGGTTTGTGATTCCATTTATTTCCATCTTGTTGCAGTGGGTCAATATGATCGAAATATCTGTACATACTTATAATTAAGTAAATTCATTCATGGTTCCCAGGGGATAAATCACTCTGACCACTATAGTGAATATTAACTAGTGTCGCCATCAGGTCATATGTTAACAAACCTAGAGGAATATTTCATGTTTGTACAGATGTTCTTTGTCTTCAGAGGAGGAACCCCGTGTATTACGGTTGGCTAACACTTTGGCGTTTTGTGTGGCACAGAATGATACAGAACTAGAGCTATAGAACAAAAATACTCTGCGCGTAATGTGAGGGGAAAATCCACAGGAAATTGTGGATGGACTGTCATGGTTACCAGAGCAGAGAGCCTAATGAAAATGCCCTGTATTTTCATGTGAGTGAACCACAGTCTGAGGTTTCCTGCAGCGCCGCACGGTGTTGTGATGATTCTTGAAGTGCGATTCATTATTCATGCTTCCTGCTCTTTAGCCATGATCACTTAATAACCCTCATCCCTTGACTCCTTACCTGGTGGCAACATCAGATCACGTCTCCTCTGTGCTGCTTTGGAATCAATTAACTGTAAGATTTCCGTCAGTTGCACTGTGGCAGCTTTGTAGTTGTAGTGACCCGACACGAGCCTGTTCAACCTCATGCAGTGAGTCAGTTTCGGACCAAAATCTAAAGTGATTTTCAGGTTCAGGTTGGGTTGGCTCATGTTCGCCAAACCATCTACTTGATAATTCATACTGCCCTCTGCTGGAATCCGGGGGAAACGTCAGCCTCTGCCCCAATTTGGACTTGAACTACAGGATGCATGTCAGGTTCTGGTTGGGCTTAGTTACATTTCCCTCTCTGGATAGAATATTTCCTGGCTGCACTCTCCTTTGAGTTTAGAGCTACTTAACAAACATGAGCAGACTGACACATCAGACTAAGTCTGTTCGGGCAGAAAGAAAAAGTGAGATTTTCATCATGTTGTTCACACACACATTTGACGGCTGGAACATTGGTGTTTATTTGCCCCAAATTGCCAATGTACGAGCTGTACAGATGTTATCTGTATGCTGGATGGGAATTTGCGCGCAACCCGTGTGTGCGTGCGCGCGCGTGTGTGTGTGCGTGCGTGCGTGTGTGTTGCGTGATGTCGTGTCTCTGTGCATCTATCTGCATTCTCCAGAAACTCCAGCTCCTTCTGTTATTTTCCTTCACAGCATCTCAGGACGAGATCACCCACTCTGAAACATCTGCAGCTTGATTAAATGCACCTTTGCACTGATTAATGTCACATCCACTCATGTCAGCTCGCATCACCCACATTGATGCACTGCTGCACTGCTGCCCCTTCTATTTACTCTGCATCGCTCACAGTAAAGGTCCAGTGTGTCAGATTTGAGCTAAAAGCATCTCCCTTGGCAGAAAATGGAACGTGCAATAATGATACTGGTCTTTTTATGGGCCTTTTGTCATCATCATATCGGGAGCAGGTCCTCGCTATGGAGGCTGCCATGTTATTATGTTTTTACATCAGCCCAGAATGGACAAACTAAATCATTTTGCGGTTTAGAGATAACTGAATGGTCTATGGGTTCTTATACATGCCTGTGCTGCACTGTATATAGGGGAAGGGTGAGTCGAGGTGTGTTCATCTGCAGTGTACTTCAGTCAGTAAATGCTACACACTGTACCTTTAAATGGGTTCATCTCAATCGTCTTATGGAGCTGCAGCCATGGTCACATGTGGCCTTCAACCGCTTTTGTCTTTTTTGTAGCTTTTAATTTTAGAAACAGTGGCTTGATGCACGGCCCTCAGGTGATCACAACCTGGTTTGTCACATTGTGTGTGTGTGTGCGCGTGTGTGTGTGTGTGTGTGAGTCAGCGTGTGCTGCAGAACTAAAGCTCAGTGGCCTTACTTGGTCCACGAGCAGAAGACGTGATGTGCCCGCACCATCTGACTGGATTTGCTGTGACCCAGTTAAGCCAAATGTTTGGCTGCAGCCGCTGTGCAGACAACCTGGCTTAGCTTCGCTGAATTTCCCCTTAATTGAAGAGACAGCTTAGCCAGGCAACACACAACAACTTTCAAAGGACATTTAGGTGGTTAATTTCCACTTGAGGTGGGTTTAGTCACAGGCTGAGTCATCGCTAACGTGCACGGCCTCCATGTGCTCCACCAGCCCTGCGTGGGCCTCGGACCGGAACGGCCGCGCGGCACGTCAAAACCTAATGGAATCAATTCCTGCTTTATGAATGGATCCGTTTATTTATTCTATTCCCGAGGAGGGGGTGGGAGGTGGGGGGTGTGGGGGGGGTGGAGATGGATGTTGATTCCCAGACCACAATCGCGCCACTTCATCCAGATGAGGTTTTGTGTGAGCCGTCCTCGGACCTGCCAGTTTCCCCTCTGTAATAGGCTGCGGGACGCCTGGCTGTGAGATTGCTGTTTGTCCAGTTATGGCAGCCTCTGCTTCCCGACGCTCCCCACAGGCCGAAAGTGCTGATACCGAGAGCTTTTTATCAGGGAACTTATTCTCTCTTAATCGCAAAACGGTCTCCAGATGCCTGTTTTTTTTTGTTGTTGTTTTTTTGTGTGAGTCAGCCCCAGTTTGATTAATGTGATCGGGGAGCTCTGAAAGCGCTGCCCGGCTCAGAGGTGTCACCCAACACTGCTGAATAAATGAACAGAACTAATTGTTTGTTTATGATTTGAAATATTAATAACATTGAATATATGAGCCCATCAGTTGAAATCACCATTTGGGACAAACGCGCTCGCGTCAGCGCTAACGGTGACGGAGTCGGCCGCTCCGGACACAATTCGTTTCGCGAAACGCCGAGGCCACATCCGTCGGACTTTCGTGCAATTATCCGACTCCCCTGGGGAGCGGAGAGTGTGTCTATTCATAATTAAAGCGGCGCGCGCTGTGTTGGTGGGAAGTTTTGAGGGGTAAACATTTGAAGGGGGAAGCTGCAGCAGCAGCAGCCGAGGCGGCGGCTGGTGTTAATGAGATGGTGAAACACTCTCCCGCAGCTTGCCGCACATTGCACATATGCCGGGCTCTGGATGTGAGTCACTCGCACCGGGAAACAAAGAGCAGTGGTATGGCGCACTCGCATGGCCATAGGGGCTCTGGATACCGAGCCGAGTGGCGCTGACGATAATCGCTAAGTATGATTGCACTTCAAAGATCGTCAGACTGAGCTGACAACTATTCCCGAGCCGCTGATTAATGGACTATTATACAGTATGTTCGGCTCTAGAGCCACTTAGGGGAGGCTTCGCTTTCCACCCGCAGTGGGATAATGAGTGCAGGGTCCGCGTCGCCTCTCCCCGTCTACCTGGAAACCCCAGGCATGGCGCTTTTTCGCGGAGAGATGTGGCAGTTTGGAGCTCTGCCTGGGTCTCATCAGGATTTCTGCCGCCGCCTGCCTCTCCAAAGCCGGCAGTTTAAAGAGGATGAAGCTGAATAAGGAGACTAAATCCCAACTCCCTGGTGGCACCAACCCCGGGCAAAGTTTTGTTTACGCTCGGCTTTATCAGTGATCTTGGAAGCATTGTAAATCCTTTGCATCTCCTCTTTCATCTCCATAAAATACCTTGATCCTTATACGGCGTCATTGCCACGCCGGCAATAATGAGGGAGTGGAGCGTGCGCAACCTTCCGGAGGTACTGCATTGTGTGTTGTTGCGTGTGCACGGCTGTGCTTGTGCGTGGAAGAATGGAGGGGTGGGCGAGGGCGGGGGGGGGGGGGGGGGGGTTT
>JAFBJT010106261.1:24340-35171 GCA_016785325.1 Chascanopsetta lugubris
ATATATATATATATATATATATATATATATATATATATATATGTATGTTTAGAATGGGAAGGTGAGGGGGGGCTTCAGCTTCAACATGCAACCCACACCACTACTGTAACCAAATTTTACATACTGTACCTTTAACGTCGGCAGGAAATGATTCAACAATTAATGAAGTGACATGGATGTGATTATATATGAGTTGAGGCGTCGTCAGCTGAGAAGTAACAGTAACAGGCCATTATCGCGACGAGGGCGTGATTCAGTCTTGACTAATGGACCGATAATGGTTGATGAGACCCAGCTCCTCGTGCGAGCAGCTCTATTGTCAGAACGTCCTGCGCACTGCGCCTTTAAAATGCTACTTCCTAAAATGATAGCCTAATAATACAGCGCTGGACCTATTACATTTTCGAGGAACAGCCGTGATGTGAAGGCTGACGTAGTGATCTGCATCTCCGCATAAGCGACGATGAACCAAGAACATAACCACCACGCAGAGGCATAAACTGGAACACTGCAGAGTAAATAAAGATGGCCGACGTCCAAATTGTGAAGCCAAAGCCACCTATTTGCCCATCCTCCTCCATGTTAGTGGACGGGACGTGGGCGACGCAAACAAAAGGAAATCCTCATAGGTGCTTTCTATTCACTTTACATCGCAGTTATCAGAGGAGCATGTATTTAGTCAGTTGTTCCACGTTATGAAATTGGGCCCAAACGTCACGATCGACAGGTGTTGAGACTGACGCGTGATTGGCCGAGCGCCGTCGGAGCCGCTCATTTACCATGTAACGCGCTGGCTTCATTTCTGGGTCATGTGAGGGAGCTGAGACGCGGGATGCATCTCTATACACAGCCCGTGTTCAATAATGCAACATACAGCTCTGCCACACAACCGTGTATTTGTGTTAATTACAGCCCTGTCACAGACGCACAGAACAGTGCAGGGCGAGCGCAAGAGGCTCAGAACAAGCACAGCGCAGTCTGTTATACATAATGTATTTGTTTTCAGATTCACTCCTGCGCTCAAGTTTATGTGGAGGTTAAACTTGTCAGCTTAAGTTTTATTTTTAAATATCCACCTCACTTTATTTCATAAAGTGTTTGGTGGAGGAGGAAGTGATGTTATGGCTGCTGCCGCCGCTGGATGAGCAGATTGATACCACTCGTATCTCAGCATCGTAAAAAAAAACAAAAAAAAACAAAAGAGGAAGCTGCAGCTGTGGCAGGTTGTGGCTTATGTGCCGGACTATTTTTACACTTCCGCTTCAGCGAGTAAACAAACAAACAAGAAATTACATGTTTGACATTTACCGCGCCGACACACACACACACACACACACACACACAACTCCTCCCACGCAACTCTGAGCGTTAAAGTTGTCGAACTGTGCCTTTAAATACACTTTGCTTTGAGTCCCCGTGTGACTTTTTTCGGGGGGAACAGATGGACATCCATAACGGACCTGTCACGCGCTGCGGCCCTGAGCACCTCCACTGCTTCCAGGAGCAAAATCTGATTTGACACTGTGATTGACAGCTCTCCTGATTCACAGTCTGCCAGCTGCCTCCGTCTTCATTTGGAACTAAAGTGTCACATGTGGCTCTGTCGGCTAGTACTCTGAATTCCAAGTACGAGCGCACACTGGGGTTTCAGAGTTATACTAAAGTTACACACAAGAATATAACACCATGAGTTCTGCAGTTTATAAAACCTTAAAGAAGGGATTTAAAGGCAGACACGCGTGGTTATTAGATTGCGACTCAAGGCTCAGTGAAAGATGGGAGGAAACACTGTAAAGAGTGCCGCACCTTTAAAGAACGGAACCCGTTGCATTCATTCGTATACGTACTTTGTGATTTGAATTAAAGGTGAATGCAAAGATCCAAAACTGTTGCCACTTTTGGAAAAAGTCCCGATTCCCCCACAGTAACAGAAGCAGCTTGTCTGATCTCAGCTGGTCAGTCAGCTGGGGGCCGTGCTGCGGGGGAGTCGACCACGCTGACTGAAACACATCAACCCTCTGTTTTCTGCATTTTGGCAGAAAACAGACAATTAAATACTACATGGATCTAAAACACTAACTTAGGTTTAGCTGATTGTAGAAAATTCACACAAGTACAATGTGTGTAACTTCTGGGGTCTGTCAGCAGAAGCAGAATATTATATTATTATTATAGTAAAAATGACCTTTTTAAGAATATAATCAAATGGATCCACGACAGGTTTTTGTTTCCTTAGAATGAGTCTTTATAGTTAATATGCATTTTTTACATTATATGAGGGTCAGTCACATTATGAATAGCTACAATATGTAATCTCACCACTAGGTGTCTTTTACCCCCACACGCTGAACCTTTAAGAGAAAGCACATACGGTGCATGTGGCACTGTGACGTAGAAAAATACAAATAAGCCTTATTTCTTATTTTCCGGGCTCAGGGTCAGACCTCCATGTCACTTTGCATGAACATCCCCAACTCACCCGACTCCTCGAAGTCCTGGTTGTTGATCCTCCAGGAGTCTCGGATGCGCAGCAGGTTGTTGTGCAGCGTGTCCAGGTCGGAGTGAGGACAGTTACACTGCGGGAAGTCGGCGCTGCACTCACACCAGCAGTCACCGCTCCTGCAAACAAAGCTGCCCTCGGATTTGCAGCCGATGTAGCCGAGAGCCGCCTGAATGAAGCGTCTCCGTAAATAGACGGGTAGGATGACCTGCAGCCCTGCGGAGCGTGAAGAAGAGCGACAGGTCAGGCTCGAGTAACCTCTGTTTGAAAAGCACAACGGCCAATGGCTTGGAGGAAATGGCTTTGCCTTGTTAAAGCCAAAACTTTTATCGTGTGACCCCAGATTTATGTTTGCAGGAGCAGCAGAGAACGGCTGGAATGCCAGAGACGTGCTGGAGAGGTTCGCTAACTGCGATAATCCGAGAAACATCAATTCAAGGGATGGTTTCCAATTTTGAGAATGTGAGAATTAAGTTGGATACGTGTGGTGCTTGATTTTTGCCACGTTCAGCTGTGGTTTCCAAAGATTTCCTAACACGCCACAACTGAGCGTGAGGGAGATGCCAAGGGACCGTCTGCAAATTGCAGCACCACAATAACTCCTCTCTTGCTGTATTGACACCAAATTCTCTAAATCACTGACTAAAATCATTCCACAACACTCACTTTACAAAAATTCTGTACTACGTCTATGAATATGAATCCCACTTTGCTGAGGAACCCATGCCATGTGGTTCACTATCGAGCGCTGGGTTTCCATGGTAACTAACCTCTCACCCTGAAGCACACACCCCCCGCCCCCCAACATACATACCAATACCAGTTCAGTTTGAATAAAGTCAAACTCTAAATAAACGATGATTAAATTAAGATATGTAGATTATTCTGAGTTTCGTCACCTCTGGTGGACGTTAATATGTCGGCTGATCACGCTGACTGATAATCAGGCCTGAAATTCAACATTTGATGATTATCTCTCCCTGTGCTTTATTTTAACGATAAGATTCACAGATAAAGTCAATTAATTAAAAAGCGGTCAACTTCTGCTCGGCCGCAGATTCAATTGTACTTTCCACTTGATTTAATTATGTACTTTTACTTTGTTTACGCTTTAAACTTCTGGGAGCTCTTTTGAATCTTTTTGATCAGAATTACCTTGAAAAACCTCGGGGAGACGATTTGTATTTATTTGGCCTTTTAATTTAAATTTCACAGCCTTCGTTAGCCTCATTAGCTTGCTAAAATATTCACATTATATAACGTACGTCGGGTTGCTACAATAGTACTGGTGGCAGCGTATGAGGTGCACGCAAACCTTGACACCAACTTGGAAATCCTGTGTATTATACCTTTTAAAGGTGCAGTGTGTGAGATTTCGGTCAATTTTTGTCACTTCAACCTATAGAAAGAGATTTACAAAACAAGTATATAGACATTTTTACAAATGTACAATCACCCCGTCGTTCTTTTTTCAAAACCCTAAAATGAGCCAGGAGCCATGTTTTTACAATAGCTCCGAGTGGACATACTCAACATCATTTGAGCTTCAATGACAACTGAACATAGGTTCTCCTGCGTGCTCCAATGGGAGGGGTGAGGTAGAGGTAGTGAGGGTGAGGTAAACGTCACCAAATCGTACACACTGCACCTTTAAAATGTTCCATTTAGTGGATTCATCAGGTAATAACGGAGAAATGGATAAGAGGAGCAGATGCAGATAATGATCTGCTTTCAGTAAATGAAAATAAACAGTGAGTCAGAGTCATGTCGAGGATGTATGACGGTATGTGCTTTGAAAGTGATGAGGTGTTAAAGTGGCAGCTGTGTGCTCTGCGGAAGGTGTTTGTTATGACAGTCGCATCATTAACCCTCCATCACGGTGATTGAGGATCAATGGTGATCGTTTACCTTGCAGATGAACCTTGTTCTCTGGGCTGTGGACCAGCACCGAGCTGACCGTGTCCAGATTGTCGTAGTTGCTGCATCCCAGCGGCCCGGTTCTGGTTTCCGTCACCTGTCGAGGACGAGGACAGAATCCAGCGGAGTATAAATACACACGCTGCTGTTTGTGTCTTTGTATTACGTGAGACAGAGCTGGGCTGTGACTCAGCCGTGTCGAGTTTGGATGCATTTCCTCACATTACACAGAGAGACAGTCGTTTCACTTCCCCCCGTAGCATCATTACTGCCGTCGTTCTGGCAACGACCTGCATGTGTTCATCGAGGGGCAACCTCCGGTGCAGACGGATGAAGCACAATAGGAAGTGAAAACACGTGCAGTTCATAGCGTGGCCACTGGGGGCTGAGTCCAAAAGGGAGCAAACCCCCGTAAGACTCCCATTTTAAAATGGCCAACTTCAGAGGTGAATGAAACAAGCCTGGTACAAACTTTGGTTTTGGTCTCAATCAGTCACATGTGTTACCATGACAACTGTACGGACGGGAGGTCACATGTTTTTCTAACTTTTATTTCATCATCGTTTGAAATCGAGCATATTTAGGGGCGTGGTCTCTTGACTGACACCCGAGCCGACCCCTTCCATACCGCGGAGGAGGTGACGGCACCCACAGCTCCGTGTGCGCTCCACCTCTTTGCCCGTTTTTGAATGAACCGAGAACCAGGAGGAGGAGTTAGGATTCGGCAAAGACGGCGACAAGGGACACGCCCACAATACGCCACAAAACCACCATCTTTATATATAGTTTGTGGTGTTAGCTCGTTGACTCGTCAAAGAAAAATACACCAAAGCTCCAACGAAGGCGTTTAGTTCCTCTAATGATTTCCGAAAGCTGTGGAATGATCTTGAAAAAGTCCTGGCTTAGATTTGACAACTTTCGTCGGGCTGAGGAACTTTAAACTGATTCCGCTAAAGCTGATTTCGAACTGCGATTAATCTGCGCCTCCAAGTTGGAAATATTAACTCGCGCACGTGCATTTGCATAAATCGGAGCTCTGCGTGCGTCCAGCGTCTCGCTGAACCCCCTGCACCATATGTGGTTTTAATGAATGGCTGCGTATGGCAGGTGCTGCTTTACATCCCATATAAAATGCAGCATTCACCCTCCCTCTCTCTCTCCCCCTCTCTCTCTCTCTCTCTCTCTCTCTCTCTCCCTTCTCCCTCTTGCTTTGATCGTCACGAGCCCTGAACGTCGCGTACGCTGCAAAGTGGCAAATGAATGTAGTAAGTCAGTGCGCGCTGGATATTAATGGAATAATATATTAAATCCATCAGGCTGATGCATAACCAGAGGAACACATTTTCAGTTCGGGGGGGAACTTGTCTTCATCAGTGGCTACTCACTTTAGAATCCACATTTGCCCCTCGGGCTGATTAATGCCTGCACTCTAATGGCCACTTCAGATGATAGAATGGATGATTGGTGCGTTTCCACCACAGAATGCACAACTCCCTCCCCTCTTTCTCGTCCTCTTCTGCCTTTGAAAGATGAAACGCTCCGAAACGCCCGATCAGCTGATATTGTTTTTTTTCTCGGCCACATTATCAGTCGGTTGGTCGGCCTGTTCGAACGTCTCGTCGCCCTGAGAGAACTTATAAAACGGAGCCTGATACAAATGAGGCCAGCGTTGGTCTGTGTGGCGTGTTGGGGGGGGGGGCGGGGACCCGTGTGACAGTCTGGCTCCTTCCCGCAGCGAAACAGGTGAAAGTCTTGGTGTCGAGCCAAATCTGTAAATAAGCATTTGTTCTTAATCCCACCTGATGAAGTAAATTATGGAAATGAATTCCCTGAGCTGGATTTAAAGTGGCTGTTGGTGCTTGTCATCTTCACGTTCAGGTAGCAGATTTAGAGGTTTTGTGCTGGAAGTAGAAAGTATAAGTTTTGAACTTTGAGGATTTAAAAAAAGTAGAACTCTTAATTGTCCTGAGGTTTGAGTTAATGGTTGATGATGTTCTGGCAAACTGTGCTGAGCTCCAGTCGCTCTGTGACCATCCAAGGATAAACCGAGGGTTAAGAGATGAATCGATGAACATTTCAGATCCTCATCTACCACTTAACTCCAGGCAGAGTTGTTGAAAGAAATGAGGCAGGAGCTTCACTTCACTGGCTCCACTTCCTTGCTCCACTGCAGAGGCGTCCAAAGGTGCCCATAGCAAAAACTAAAAATTCTAATGTAATGCGGCCCGCGCTTGACTTACTGGTTGTGCGTTTTAGTTTTGAGACTATTTGGAGCTTCTGCTTTATTGAGGATACATTTCCAGTTTTGTAATTCTAACATCAGCACTGCACAAATCCCTGTGTCATGATTAAGGTTGGAACAGAGTATAACAGCATTTGATTCTCACTCCTGAGATGTGAAATTCAATAGGCTGCAGGGAAATATCAATATGTAGTCATAATAAATACACAGAGTATCGCCATTGACTCATTTGTGATTGTTTTGCCTTAGGGTGATAAAGTTAAAGGTCCAGTGTGTAAGGTCTATTGGTAGAAATGGAATTCACAACTGTATCCAAATTGTATTTGGTAAATATATAAAGAGAATTCAGTGTTTTTCCCTCAGTTCAACCGAAATGATGTACTTTTGTTTTTGCAAGACTTCAAATATCACAAAATCCCAATGTTTTGATATTCTCACTGTCGTGGATCATGTCTCACCTCTACATACACACTTTCCTATTTAAATATATATTATTAAGTTACAATAAAAAATGAAAATCCCCACACTGGCTCAAGTAAAGTTAGCCCAGAGTCTAAAGTGATGAAGTGAGCTAATGTACATGATTTATGTATCCGTTTATTTATTGATTAAAACTGAAATTATGCTCCGTCCCAGGCGACTGGATGACTCATCCATCCACGTTGGGTGACCTCAGCTAAACCCAACCGCGGGGCACGTGGAGGCCGGGCGTCTCGCCGTCCCCGCGCGTGAGCGTCGGGGGTAACAGAGCTCAGCCTGCAGGCGAGCGGCTCTAATGCTTTCAGACAGTGAGTGCGTGGTGCTTAATATCCCGTTAGACTGCCGCTCTATCAACGTACCCTGATGGCGGTGGATGCGATCTGGAGGTGGTGCAGCCGGCGCAGCGTGCTCTCTCTGTCCGTGAAGTAGGAGGCGGCCAGTTGGTGCAGGGCCTCCAGCGTCACCGCCCCCGTGGTGTTCGGGCTCCTGCCGCCGCCGCCGCCGCCGCCGCCGCCGCCGTCAGCCACCGAGGCGGACGACTCCTGACTGAGCTTCCTCTTGTCCACGAATATGGTCAGAGACTCCTCCCCTGGTGACAGGTGGGGGGGGGGGCTGCATCAGCACTGTTAGCATCAGATGTAAAAGCGCATTTTGTGATGAGGAGCTCTTTGGGACGTTTGACTGATGGGAGGGAAAAAGCTCAGACGAGGTCTCTGCGTTTTGTTGAACTCCTCGTTCAGCATCATCGCTCGACCTCGTGTCATTATTTTTATTCATCCCAAAAAAAAAAACTACAGAGCTCAGCTCCACATTGAACTACACATACAAGTACTACGCACACGTACAAAAGCAGCAAAACAAAGTATAGCGCGGCCATCGAGTCCATGCTCAAGGGTTCTTTCATAATGGAGACACCTATGTTACCATGGTGACGGTAAATATCCACCTTCTGTCAAGAGACGACACTGATTGATAGAAGGTCTCTTAGTATTTCGGAGAGCCAGGTTCTAATGTCTGATTCCAAAATCCAGGTCGGATCATTTTGAGGCTTTTCCAGAAACATTGTCGCTTCATAGTTTTATTTCACATGTTGTTCTAAGAGAACATTTAAAACCATGAAACTACAACAGGTCAGACTGTGCACATCTATTACCTGTAGCATGTAGGCTGTGGAATAGCTCTTGTATCAACTGTAACATGAGAAAATGAGTCTCCATTTCGAATGAATGAATGAATGAATGAGTCACAAAAACAACAGTAGTGACTCCTTGCACTCCTGCAGCCCTTTTGCTTTTCTTTCTGCTTTCTGGGATTCGACCACATGTCCAACTTACTGAAAAACACTTCTTCCATTGCTCTGTTGCTGGATCACTGGTTCATTGTTGTGAGCTTCTGGTTCTGGCTGCCATCCCACTGCTCTGGCAGGGTGCCGCTCCATACGCCCCCCCCCCCCCCCCCCCCCCCCCCCCCCCCCCCCCCCCCCCCCCCCCCCCCCCCCCCCCCCCCCCCCCCCCGCGGGGCGCCCCACCATCCCCCCCCCCCCCCGCCCCCCCACACACACACACACACACACACACACACACACACACACCCATCCCGGCCCGGCCTAATAGTCTGCAGCCTGGGTGTCAGTCTGGGCTCCGCCCTCTCATTCCAGTTACTCATCAAACTGAAGTGCCTCCCCCATCAAGAATAATGGGTTCACCTGTTTTCCTCACCTGAATGAGCCCACTATTAGAAGATGACAAACACCTCCTCATTGTCCACAGTAAGAATGCATTGCAGCAACGAGTCCTCGGGGAGTCGAGTCTCGTGTCACAGAAAACAACGCAATGTAGCAATTCTCATCCTTCTCATCTTCTTCCATGGCTCAAATCAGCTCCTTGTGTCGCCGGTGTTGCATCTGGACGAATGAATGATGATAAAAAACGGTCCTAGGTTGTAAAGTGTAGGTTTCCCTCTTGGCTGTGCTCACATACGAAGAGCTGGGAGATGACTCTGAGCCACAGTTTTGCACCGAACCTACTTTGCTGTGTGATGCACAAGAAGACATAACCACGTTGATCTCGTCTTCCCATCAGATGCCTATTGAAGATGAGCCGATGGTCACGTGACCAGAGCATTAATGCTGATTGCTCCCCACATGTTGGTGGATTTGTAGGAGAGTGGTATGAACCTGATATCTACCACCCGGAGACCATCTCCACACCACTGCCCCTCACTCTCACTCTCTGTGACCTCCACCCGCAGTCACACCTTCACGTTGCTACTTTGAGTCCTGGACAAGTTCCAGCACCTGCAGGACTCGGGCTCCTCACTCACAACAACCTCTCACTGGCATCACATCACCCTGACATTCATTTTCTACCATCACATGTTTGGACACATCCACTCCGACTGTGTCTCCTAAAGTATCAACTTTTATAGTATGAAGAAATCAAGAGTCGTTCCGGGCGAAGTTGCATCGTTACGAAAAAAAACTGTGGTCGGTGCACTGAGGTTTGTTGTGTCTGAGAAAATGATGCGTCTGTTTCGAGTGATTCTCTGTTTCGAGAGTCTTTTTTGATATTTCTGTAAAATAATGCAACTATAAAGAACGTCCGGCAGCTACGATTACTCCTTATTCTTCTTCCGTGGTGAGATAAAAGAAATTCATTGCAGGATGGTTGGGTGCTGAATGTCGCTGATAACATTTTTGAAAACAAGAAAGTTACATTTGGGAAATTCATGAAATCTCTTTTTTTATACTACACTTTGCAAAACCACTCTTGTTTTAATGATTCATTAAGACAAACGACTTGAGCCACTTGTTTCTTGGTGGAAACTTGGAGCAAAATATGAAATCAATGTTTTGTCGCCTCTTCCATTTTTTTTTCCAAACCCAGAAAAAAAGATCAAATACATGCTTTGTTCTTTCGAGAGCAAAAAGACAAGATGAAATCGTTCCACCTCACGCTGAAGGAAACATAAGATCCACAGTTGTAGCTGTTTGTTTTGCTCTACTGTACCTCCCAGAGTGGCGGAGAGGAGGAGGTGGGTGCCATACTTCTTGATCAGACTCTCGGTGATGGCCTGGAGGGTTGGCCGCCGCCCCAGCTGGCGGATGGCGTGTATGAAGTCAGGGTCGAGGGGCGGAGCCAAACCGCCGCTGCCACCAAAACCATCCCTCCTCTCCGCTGCCAGGCTGTTGACCTTCCATCGACCAAACTCCCTGGCAGAGAGAGAGAGAGAGAGAGGGAGAGAGAGAGAAAGGGAGAATTGCTCAGTTGAGGCCTGTATATAAGACCCCAGGCTGCTGTTTAACAAGCTGTGTTGGAAACAGTGTACGTGAATGTGAAACACACACACACACACACACACACACACACACACACACACAAAGCATTTTAAATAAATCATGCAGCTGTGAAGTGGCGTCTCCTGACAGTCTAACAAACTGCATCAGATCTATAAGAGCTCTCGGTGCTGATGGCCGGAGGGGAACATGATTAGCGGTGGGGGTTTCACTCAGTCAGGTGGTCGCGGCTTATTTCTGTGTTATTATCCAGATGTGGACGTTCTCTCCTCTCGGGAATCACAGGCCATTAAGTGCATTTAATGAAGTCATTGGTGTCCCACCTTTGTTTCCCTTAAATACCCCCACAATGCTCAATTCAACATGATTAACACTATAATTAGCAGCAGAATTGAGG
>JAFBJT010106261.1:55393-102893 GCA_016785325.1 Chascanopsetta lugubris
GGGGGGGGGGGGGGGGGGGGGGGGGGGGGGGGGGGGGGGGGGGGGGGTCGGCAGCATGCCAGCGTCCTCATTTGACACAGTGATACTCTGACAGGTCTCAAGGTCTGCCAACACACACACACACACACACACACACACACACGCACATATTTTCCATGCGCAAATACAGCCACACAAGGTCTGCCAACATACATCAGTAAAACTTTTCATGTCCAGGGGCAGTTGTGGGGGAGGGCTGGGGTTGGTCATGGTGGTAGTGGTGGGAGGAGGGAGGTAGGAGAGGAAGTATGACTGAGAGGGAGATATGAGGGGTGAGGGGAGGAAGACAGCTAAATTTGTACACACACACACTCACACACACACACACACACACACACACATATATATATATATATATATATATACACAGAGTCAGAGAACTGTTGCTAATAGGCCTTTAAGGTTAATGGATGGATGGATGGAGATATGGATGGAAGGGAAGGACGGGGCAGGACACCAAAGAAAGTGAAAACAATGAAAACAATAGAAATTGAGATTATTCCTCTTGCATTTCACACAATTGACCTTTAATATGAACTGGAAGCGCTATTAACTTTTCCAATTGTTCTTATATTATTTTATGATTAAAACGTGTATAATGCTAAACTCGGCCTCATTCGGTTTTCAGAGCCTCTGCCACACTCTCTTGACAAACTCCCACTCTCCCAAATTTACTTTAACATCATATGACATCTGGACAGTGATGTGACCTTCCAATATGAAACAGCTGCCGGGGCAAAATGAATTTAGACTCATCATGATCCCTTCATGATCGATCTCTCTCCTCTCTCTCTCTCTCTCTCTCTCTCTCTCTATGTATATATGTATGTATATACACACACACACATATTTCATATCCTTGAAATACAGCCACTGAAATGAAACTGGAAAGTCCACTCAAATGGTTGTGTGGAAGACACGTCGTTACCAAGCTCATCACATTTCAAAATTAATTAGCAGACACCACCAGTGGCTTCTACAGAGACTTTTTATCTCCTTCACCTGCTGTGCTCCTCGTAGCTTTATTAACTTTCCTCTATTATTCTATATTTCAAAGTAATACTACAGTCCTCACTTTTACTTCTCTCGCCTCTATTTCCTCCATGTTTCATCTGATGTCTTCCCCTCAGCTTCTTCTACTCTTGGCTTGTTTGGCTTCTTGGCTTTTGAGTCGTCGTAAGCACGGGTATGACAACGATGCAACAGGGCGTTCGGCTGACAGAAATCAGAGGAATTTTGAAAAAGGAATAAAACAAAACATAATCTCGATAAGTTGCTCACTTCTCATCGCTAAAGGAGGTGAATGTTGATCATTTGTGGGAGAGAAAGTCTATCATTTGTGCGGTTGAACAGGGAGAGAGAGGGAGATTGCGTTTGGAGTGACAGCGTGATTGTTCTCCCTGCCAGCGATTCTAATTGTGAGGTCTGTTTTGATATTCTTGCCACTTTAAGGGGTCAGGGAAATGCACGGAAGAGAAAACGGTGTTTGTCTGGCCCCGACTGGAACTATAATCAGCAGCTTGGTAAACACTTGACATACAGGATACTGCTGGAGATTATAGGTTTGTGTGGAAGTGGATCTGAAGAGTAAAACTCATAATACACACAGACACTGGAGTGTTGTTGGAGTAAACGATGAAAAATTTCAAAATATATTCACTGGAAATGATTTTGGCATAGGCATGAAGAGAATCACATTGTCTTCATTTACATATTTGTTTTGATCTCAATTAAAGGTGCAGTGTGTACGATTTGGTGACCTCTAGAGGTGGCGTTGCATATTGTATCCATCACCTCATCCTCATTGCACACAGGACGCCAGGGTTTGTCTTGTGACTCCTGTAAACTATAGTACTACTCCCTCAACATATATGTTTTTCTGCTTGTGTGGTTAATTATTTTAGCATTTTGATTTCCTGAACAGCTTGTCTTTGTTTTTCTTGGAAAGTAAATTCATATTACCAGAGAAGCTTCCAACTGCTTCCACTTTCACATATGTGCTCAGGCTTCGGTTTTATAAGAAACCTCTCCTTTTTTAATCAAGTGACTATACACGCGTGTGCATTTATATAAGTGGAATGAATTAGAGGGGGGAAAAAATGGCCGGTACTGTATATCCATTTCAAATGTGTATTCGCTTCTGTGAAAAAGTCTGCAGTTCAGCCATCCTGCTTAGAGAGCAGTTCCTAAATGTCAGTTAGGCCCCTGCAGGGCTTAACTTCCTGGAACTGGAGGATTATGGGAAAAATGTCAGAGAGAATCTGAGGTACTGTCGACAGCAAACGAGTGCGAAACAGAAAGAGGGGGAGGCAGAGACGGGAGATAAAGGGCCAGATGCACAGAATGGGCACTGGGAGTATGTGGATGAATGACAGGAATTAATCATAAGGCATACATTTGCAAAGGGCAAAACACACACACACACACACACACACACACACACACGTGGCACATTACATAGCCTTGGGCGAGATGAGTCAGACAAGGGCCAGAGTTTATGTATCTCCTTTTGTGTGTGTGTGTGTGTGTGTGTGTGTGTGTGTGTGTGTGTGTGTCTGAGTTAACTGTCACAGGTGGAATTCAGTGACTGACAGTGTGGACATGCAGTTATTGGACCCTGCAGCCAGTTGGGATCAATACAGGCACCAGCCAAACAGGAAACAAAGTTGGGAGGAGGGAGCCAGGTAAATAAGACCCAGAGACCTTAGTATAACTTGTTTGTGTGCAGCGAACATGACGTCCCCTTGAAAACGTGTGCGTAGCTGGAGGGCGCGTTGCTGATTTACCTTGATTTAGACACTGCAGCGTCAGGAGCAGAATTTAATCAGCGCCTTTAAAATCTTGGACAGGCTCGTTTTAAACAACCGTGGCCAGTTTAGACGAATGTTAATGACATTAAAGTTTTGAGATGTTTTCTTGGATTCACAACAAGACACTTAAGGGAACCAATCATGCTTTTTCTAAATTAGTTAAACATATCACTATCGTTTTGGAGGTGTCATAGCATATTTAGACAAGTGTTTGGAAAATGGCCTGAATGCATGTTAGCTAGAGGAGCAGCGATGGATTCTTACATCAGACCGACGTCAGACGTCTCATAGTAATGGATGTGGAAGTTCAGGTGGTCTCAAACACATTCAGATGTATTATTGAAGTTTACAGTTGCATTAAAAGGTACGTAGATTATTTATTGTATTTAACGTCTCCATTATTGTTCTTGTTGTTCTGTAGGAACCTGTGAGTAAACAAGCTCATACAAGAACTTTCAAATGCTGGGTTCAGTGCCATGTATAGCTTCCAGAGGTCGGCCAATCAGGGGAGATTGGGCTTTTAGGATCCGGGCTTGAAAGACTTATTATTTTTGACCAGAAAGGGAGCTGCAGGACCCATTGACGGGTTGTAGGTGATAAATACTGGGTGCTTTGAATTGTCAAATATTGTTAAATACCAAAGAAGAGAACGAGGTATAAAAAGCAACAGCTGAAAATAATAATCAATCCACTTTGAGCGACTTTGCAATACCAATTTCTGGCAGGTGAAAGGAGCCATCGTGATCCCCAATTACACCGAAGAGCACAGATACTGAGGAGCAGCCCTGCCCTTTGTCTCATCTTAACCAGCCAACCATGCCTTAAGATGTGCCACGCTACCTCTACAAAGTCCCACTTGACTTTTTGGACTTCTACCCCACTTCCCAGCAGGGAGCAAAGGTCAAACACAAAAGATCTCCACCGGACACCGTTTGGGGCGATCTTCTCCAGCTGTTCCCCCAGACTAACTGGGCGCCTTCATCCCTGCTGCCGCCGACCTTTTCCAGCTGTTACTGGGTCTAAGCCAGCTTCTCCCAACGCTCGGTGGGTTCCAGTGGAGGTCTGCCGTCTGCAGGAGTTATCTAAGGGGGTGGGTTTATGGGAAGAAAGCCAATACATCCCCATCCACTGTGTCACAACTGGAACAAAGCTTTTTTTTTCAACCACCCCAAAAAAGAACAATGGGTATATTTCGCTGATCAGCAATCCATCATAAGGCAGATTTCGGCAAACTTGATGACAACAAAGCCAAACAATGCAGCACAGGTGCTGGGTAAAGAAATGGAAGATCTAAAGAAAGGCTTACAAGGAGATACGCATTAGCCCGAAAACACAAACAAGTTAGACGAAGGTAATAAGATAAGGAAACAGATGGAGGACCCAGTAGTGGGACTCTGAGCCAACAACACCTGCGTCCCCTGCCAGGTAGAGACACCTTGTCAGATAGGATGTCAGCCAGCTCTAATATTTATGGAAGCGATGGCAGCGATTGTGTTGACTGACACACAAAGACACTGCTTTTACACCAGAGTCTGAGGAATGTCAAGGAAAATGTGAAACTAGGAAATGGCTCCACAAATAGTTTCAGACCTAAATACACGGTGAACACCTTTTATCTGACTTGCACCAGTGACAAGGCCAATTCTGAAAAATGAATAATCATAAAAGCCAAGGCGCTATTTTTCCAAGGCCCAAAGTGTGAAAGCAGACGGATGATATTTAATTCTCCACTGGATATAAAAGTTATATGTCAAGGCTGGCTTTGCTCAGCGTCCATACAGTTTTATGTGATCCAACAATATTTCTATTGTCCTGTGGCCGCAATCACAACTTGCATTTTACACAACGTTCTTTCCAAGCACGAGCGGCTGCCTCAGCCAGCAGCATTACGCCTTCTGTGTAACCATCTGTCCGCTCAACGTTTGTCCATCCATCAGCCTATAGGACATTCACTTCAAGCACGGAATGAGCAGGTGTGATATTGAAGGTCAAAGGTCAAGATTTCAGTGACCTTTCGTCCTCTCTGAAACACCAGGCGGGAATTTTTATCGGATCTGGTGCAAACCTCAACTTAAGGATGGCGTGAGGAGAACGTGGTGGACAAAAGGTCAGAGGTGAAGCTCGCTGTGACCTCAGAAAAGACTCAATATCCATCCATCCATCCATCCGCCCAACAGTACAGTGTGGGACCTAATGACATCTGATGGTTTCGTAGCATGCTGCAACTGAACACCCCCACAAATACATGTGCATATAAAGCCTCAGTCTCAGCCAATACATTTATTCATCATTCAAATTCTATACACTAGAAATCTAAGGCTATTAAGCAAAGTGCAAATACATATTTTTTATATAGACATGTCAGAGACGGTTACATTCTAAATGTTGTCCAAAAACTACTTAGATCAGCCCTAAAGAAATAATATTGATCGTCCCCTAATTCTCATGCTGTCATATGTAAACATTATTGTTTTGAAAAATCCGACTAATGTTGTTTCCACATATATACTGTGTAGAGCTAAAATGGCTCTAAACAGTATGTTGAAGGTTGGTGGTTTGGGGGGGGTACAGAACTGTGAGGCAGTAATTCTGGCTCTCAGCTCTGCAATTATCTCCGTGTCTACTCTCCTACTCGTTCCTCTGCTGTTCTTTCTTTTTTTTTGCCACGTTTGAACCTGTTTTTGACCATTTCCAACACTTTCTCACTCTGGAATTTTTTTAATTGGGATACCTTTTTAAAAAGTTTGGATATTTGGAGACCTTGTTGCACCTGTGGACTTTTGCTTTTCAGTGGAGAGGGAGAAGTAATGTACGTTATTCTTAAAATCAAACTTCAAACTAAATTAACTGGATGCCGGCTCGACCCCTCTCCTCCTGCTCGAGATTGTGCCTGATTTGAAGATGAAAATGTGTTTCAAGGATGACACAGAAGTTGTTACTATGATAAAAAAACATATTTGTGGATTGGCTTGATAATGACAATGAATGTCTTGTTGCATTTTGAAAGATTCGACTTTGGTGCGGCACATCCATGAACAAAGTTGTAATATTTCTCTACAGTCGTATACCAGACTTCCTCTCGCTCACAGGAAGTGCCCAGCGATGCACTCAAACCGAGGCCATCGCTCCATTATGGAGGGATATGAAACCTCTCCAAACCGAGGTCATACTGTATCTTATGTCACTTATATTTCCATTTATGAGTTCAATAAAAGCTAGCAAGGCCGCTTACTTTTCATACATACTATTCATAACCCCCCCCCCATAGTAATGTTTTGTGCTGACTGCGTGGAAGTGACGGACACAGCACAGACTGTTAATGTCAGGCGGCAAATATATTTCAACCACTGACATGTAGAACCTTTTTTTGGAATCCAAATAAACAGAAATAATTTAGAAACACAAAGCATACTCAAATGATTGTAACACTAATTATCGATCTTGGTAAACATTATTAGTTCAGTTGTGTTTTCAGCAGAATTACTCAAAGAACTTAATCTTACGTTACCCAATTTCTGATGTAATATTTCAACCTGCATGATAAAAATAAGCAAAACAATGGGTATGACATATCTGGGAGACTGGTGCCTATAAGCCAGCCATTTGGTGCAGCTTGGCTGAATTTGAGGACTGGGCACTGAGAAGTGTTTTAAACTTCTGTATGTGAGATTTGGATGAAATCATCCATTTCCATTGGCAGTAATCAAATTTACTATTTCTGATACAAATATGAAGTTTACAAAATGTTAATATTGTTGGTTTAGTTGCTTTAGAAAAAGGGTGTCCAAACTAGGGCCCAAGGGCCTACTGTGGGCCGCGAACCATTTTTAATTGGCCCGCAGTAAATTCCCAAAAATATAATGGAATGTGGCCCACATGAAATTTGCCTGTTCAAGTTTGTTTTCCGAGCATAAGCATCGGTGGTTCAGTGGCTAGAGTAGCCACCTTTGGAAGCATAGGTGGCAGGTTTGAAACCAGTCGAAGATCATGTTGCACCACCATGATTTTACAGTAACCAAGAATGAACAATCCAAGCACCCTTAGAGTTTTAATGAGGTTTTCAGATTCGGCAGCCACATAAAACAACACCACTACAGGACACTTAATCCTACACACTGCACCTTTATTGCTATGACTCAGATATCTAACCATTCTGTGCTAATCATGTGGACTTCTTTGTTGTGGACAGAGACTCATATTGAATGGAGTGGGCGCAATTAATTGTGAAAGTAAATTCAGGAATGTAAACAAGTCCAAATCTGCAGAAGCCCCCCCACACACACACGCCTGCAGTTCTCTCATGGCCTTTGCCACGATTAGCCTTTTTGAAAAGCACACAGACAAACACACACACATGCCCACTCTTTCACACTTTCACACTTAAAAGTCCACCTGCCTCGAGGAGTGGAGGAACTATTAAATCTCTAGGAATGAATCTGTGTGTGGGGGAAAAAAAAAAAATCAACCTTCAAATGTTCCTTTGAAGTTCATATTTTTATTAAACATCATCCATGTGCAAGAAATTGAACTGAATTAAAATGTCTTATGCAATGTGCAATTATGATCCAGATATAAGTAGGAGGTTGCACGTCCCACAGGAGAATGATTCATGCAATGAAGTCAGTAGTTTTGGTGAAGTGCAGGATGTATGATGCATAATGAGAGAGTACGGGTTAGGGGGGCCGCCATGTTTTGAGTCGTAAAATCTAAGTTCTAATGACCACTGAAGTCTACCACAGGTTCTCCTGCACGCTCAGAAGGGTGAGGGTGAGGTGATGGATACACCATGCAACTTCACCACTAGACGTCACCAAATCTTACACATTGCACCTTTTAGTAATTCTAAAACAATAGGAAATTCGAGATACTGATGAAGTTGAAGCATTTGAACAACACAACATCTCAAAGATCCATGCACCATTGGGCCAGCAGGTCATCTAACTGCATAGAGGTCAACCCCAGGTCCTGCTGAGAAGGACTGCAGACGATGTTGAGTGCCAGTTGAGTGCACCTCTGGACGGTTTTAGCAACAAAGGTTTCTCAAATGTTTCCACCAATGGTTCAACACAGTCATTTCACCCTTAGTTGCCAATGGGCTGAAACAAACAGATCAATGATTGAAAATCTGTTGTATTTGCTCAAGTTATTCAAGCAACTAATCCAGCCTGAGTCGTGTAACAGGGAACATTGATTTGTGTTTGACTGTCTGAACTCACCTTTGGACCAATGTTGGGTGGTTCAATCCAACAGTATGATACTCAAGGTTGTTTTAATTGATTTTGATCAAGTGCAGGGGTCAGTGCAGGGGCTCTGTGAATCACAGTGTCCTGCTTTCCTTCTATAACAAATCCAGTCAGATCCAGTTCATTCGGCTGGTTACAGTATCGCCCACGTGCAGCAGGTGCCAGACGTTTCAGGATTTTGTTCCTGCAAAACAATTTGTCTCAAACTTTTTGTGTCTTCATTTGAACCAATTTAGAAGGATTATGCCTTTAAATGAACCGAGGAGCTTATCAGGAGACGCATGCTCCGCTCTGCCAAAGGCTGGAACAGTGGGCATCGTTAGTGAGCAGGTGTGTGTTGCCGTCTGCGCCATACGCCTATGTGTGTCCATTGTTTCAAAGTTGTGGATCATCCATCACCATTAGGCTGAAGCAGGGAAGCCAGACGCACACTCAGGAACAATCTAATTCTGCTAAAAACATCTCCACCGCTCTCTTCTTCCCTTTTCCCCCATTGCCCAGTTTCAGCACTTCACCTATGTGTTTCCTCTTGTCCCTTTTCTCCCTCTGCAGGATTTAGGCAACAGACTTCAGCCCCTGAAAACCTCCCAAGCATGTCTGCTGTAATACCTCAGACACACACACGCTGGGCTGCATATACTCGGAGGACACAATCTTGCAGCCGGTATATTGTTCTCGCCCAGCCTTCGGTGTGTGTTTACGTGGTTATCATTCTGTAAGCAGAGCCCAAAGTGAGACCAGAGCCTCTCTTCAACTCTTTCTCTGTCGTCTAGGAGACTCCCAAAGAGGAAGGGATTGACACGCCACATGAAACCAAAATGCTGCCGGATTTAGGGCTTAAAATCGAGCTTTAAAAGTTTTGGTATTGAAAAAAGCAGCAGCCATTATCTTGCTCTCTGAATTAACACGTGTAGAAAATAAGTGAAATGATAAAGCCAGTGTATTAAAAGAAACAAGAGCAGACATGAGACATACAGATCGGTTGTTTGTTGACAGATGTCCCATAAGATGTTAAATTCACTTACAAGAACAAAAGAGCAAGTGCAACAAAATACTTTAAGACTGATTTTTTGTACTGCACCATTGCAAATTTCAAAAAGCCGACTTAACCTTTCAGCCAACCAAAACAATGACAGGAGAAACGACAGAGGCACCAAATAAGGCATGTTTCTCGCCCAAGGCCAAACAGTCTCGTGAAATCAAATCTGAAAACTGAAAACTGAAAACTGCACCAAAGTGCACACACACAGAAAAGATTAGCTGAGTTTATTTGTCTTCAAAATCCATCCACAGTGTTGCATCAAAGAAGTCGATTCTTTAATAATTCACAACCTGTAACATGATCTAAAGTTACAGTGGGTAGGAGGACCATAAGGAATTTCATTCTATCTCTGGCTCAGAATTGTGCATAATTAAGGGCGTGGCCTCTTGAGCGACACCCTGGTCGACCTGGCACATTCTATGGATGCTGCGAAAGCACCATAGGCCCACCCTTGCTCTACCTGTGCTCCGCCTCTTTGCCCATATTTGGATGAACCAGGAAGTAGGAGGAGTTAAGCATCAGCAACATGGCGTCGGGCAAACGGCCCACTACGAGCCTCATAAGCTCTCTGCAGAAACACATGGGTGATGTCACTGGTGCTGTGTCCATCTTTATGTGAGTTGTCTGAGGAGAACGTGTCGTTGGCTTCATTAATATATAAGAACATAAACGAGTCCTCCCTTGGTCAAAAACTACATTCTTCCACCGTGCCAATTGCTTTCACATTAACAGACAGGAGGTCCAAAGAATAGCTCCCATAGCTGCAACAACAGCACAAAAAGCAATAAAACACATCACAAAAAGATTACTCACACAAGATTTGACTTAAAGATGTGCTCGTATTATTGAAAATGGGACGCCATCGGCACCTGAGCAATTTCTTTCAAGTCTTGCCATCGTCTCTGGTTCACAGCTGCAGAGCTTCCGGTAAAATCAGGTCTGTAGAATGAACAGAACTACAATACACTAGCACAGAGGCACGCGGGTGCAAGTCAGGGCCTTTGCAGACAGAGTCGAGACACAGAAGGTGAGGGAAGGGTATGATCTCAGTGCTCTCTGGTGATGTGTGTGCGTACTGAATTTTTTAGGAGGATATGCATCACATGCCCTTTCTCTAAGTAACTGAAAAGTACGACTCAAGCTCGATGATAGTTCTGAAATGGAAAAACGGCTCTCGTCTTGAAACTTGAGTGAGGATAAGGAGTCGCTTTGAGCGTTTGCATTTAAATTCCACAAAAAACTGGTTCACCAAAAGAAACTAGTTACAAGTATAAAGAGAATCACAAGCTAATCAACGCTCGGTTTCTGCGAAGGGGGGAACATTCAAAGTAAGAGCTGTTTTGGGTGTTTGGTTTCAGAGGTAATTAGAGTGTTTCTTTGCATGCTGCGTAAATCTGCACTGCGGAATGCACTGCATGTACAGGTCATGCAGATGGATGCAAATTAAAGTTTACCAGCAGATGGAGGGTAGTGGTAAGGATACATTTGCCCTTTATTTTCTTTTTTTGGGGGGGCCATGTGGACTTTAATCGATGGAGGCCAGGAATGTCAATGGGTCTATGAGGATACACTTGGTTAAATTAGACGGATGCAGCTAAGTGTAAGCGATGAGCGCCGCAGCCAATCAGCGATGATAAGGTGGCGGTCATCGACTCTACATTAGCTCTCAATTTGCATAAAAAAACAGCCTGGTCGAACACAAGCTCCCCTGAAATAAGTCTCTGTGAATCCTATTGCAGGATTATAGTGGTCAGACCCCGAGGTTGAAGAACAAGTCCAGCCCCCAGGCTGTTTTCCTGATCTTTATAGATAGTTGATCTCACCGAGTGCACTGAATGCTAAGTCAAAATGCTTCATAAAGTATAAGTATGAGCTAAATACGTGCAAAATGGCTCAATCCAACACTGTAAACATGAAATAATATTTTGCATATAATACCCAGTGTGTTTTTGTGGGTGCACGAGCTCGAGATACATGCTGATTAAAGTCTCTGCGTAGTGATTTGTCTCTTTTGCAAAGCCAAAAAGGAGTGGGGGGAAACACCTTCCCTCAAGACACAAAAGGTAAAGGAGAGGGAGGTGGAGAAGAAGCCCCGTTATCTAGGCCAAAAGCAGGAAAAGGGATAGGACGGAAGTTATTTATTTTTCAGTTATCTTCACATATGATTAGTTCTCCTCAGAAATATGCCGGAGACAACCCCGGCTGTCAATTAAAGTCGGGTAAAGATAAAAAGGTTTCTACTGGAAAGAGCCGTAAGATGTTGGAGGACCAATGAAGGAGAGTGTGTGGCTGCTGCCGGGCCGAGGCTTTTTGCCTGTTAGTCTTATAAAATGTCTGCTTTGAAATGTAGTGCAAATGTGAGGAAGGGCCACCGGCGGCAGAAGAAAAGTTCCATTGTGTGGGTAGTACCCGAGTGCTGATATGACAAAGTGGCTTGGCACTGGTTAGACCCTCCTTAGTATATATGACTCAGCAGGACAACTAAGACAAACAACACTGCCGACAGGGAAGGAGCAGAAGGGAGCAGCGACTGTGGGAACACACAGCTGCGAGGGGGGGAAACACAACAAACACCCAGAACCATATTGAACGCCTAACGAACAGAAGCTAATTATCACTCCCACCACACCAGGCTTGACTGGTGTTGTCTCTGGAGGAGTCGATTTCCAAGGCAGAGCAATCTGTGAGTGAGAAACACACTGTTTTAGAGAAATGAGAAACAGGTGATAAATGTTTTGGACCAAAAAGCTTGAATGTGTTGTGACACCGCTAACACCGCTGTTGGCATCGTGGTCGGAGGAAAGATGGACGCCAATTCATCTAGAAGTGATGGCAAAGCATCTATGTGTGTGCCTTTTGGCTGAATCTGCATAGCTGTGAGCCGGGGTATCAAGCTCAGGCCATAACACACACTCAGCTGATCCCACGTTCGTCTCAGCTGTCAGTCAAACAGCTATTCAAAGCCAAAACCAAGCATTTCAGCAAATATTCTACAATTCTACAATTTCATTTAGCTGATGCTTTTATCCAAACGTAGACATTCATCTGAGGGTGGATGGTGAGGTTGGGAAATGAACCCACAACCTCAGGTATTCCAAATGCATGCTCTACCACTGATCCAGACCCAGATCAGCTATACCTAAAATGTCTCTCTCAAAATGTTTTAAAAATAACATGTATTGACCTTTAAATGTACGAATAGAAGTTAAAATGACGCCCATGTCCCAAAAACTAACATGGAGATGGTAAGATTTAAGACCTGATGGATAGGCCGCCATCACAGGTTATTCTGTTTGTTTCTAAATCAGTCTGTCCATACTATCAATGGCTGGCACCACCGCGTTTCAGCACCATGGACAGCTCCATCACTGTTGACAGATCCCAGATCAGCACTCTGGACAGTTCCAGAGGGGGATGAGAGTTTTCAAAGCCAAGTTCTTACAATGTAATTTCATTTAAAAGTATCAAAAATACATACAAGAGACAAATGCTTGAATAATCTCTGCCCCCGTTAGGCTGCTGTACCTTTGGCCTGCTGCACACTGCCAGTTTTCCAGTGTACTGCATCGAGACAAAAGTGCTAAACTGAAAAAAAAAATAGTTTCTGCAAATGCTCAATATAAAAATGTAGGAAATGTACATGGCTATTGTAACTCAAATCTATCTCTGCCTCGGCTATCTGATAAATGCTTGCTTTGTTTTTCTGCTGGTCAAAGTGGTTTTTTGCGAGGACACAATCTGAAAGTCATTCCTAAAACAAGACTTTGGTGCAGGCCTGATTTCGTATGTGTGTGTGTGTGTGTGTGTGTGTGTGTGCGCGCGCTTGAGTGTGTGTGATGAAGAGTAAAGTCCACTGGAGAAAACCCAGACAAAACACTTCAACTCTGAATTCACTTCTTATTCTCTCTGCCGCACCCTCTCTGCCGTCTCCTCTCCTCTCTCTTTTCACAGAGGAGTGCCTGAGAGGCAGAGCCGCTGGATTAGGGTGGATGTGTGTGTTTGTGCGTTTGTGTGTTGAACTGGTTTATGAGAACCGGTGCTTGAGCACGTCCGGGCTTCACAGAGGTGAAACTTCACCGGTCTCACTCACACTCTCCATTTAGCATGTGAACAGTCACTCAGGCAACCACCATCACCATCAACCCCCACCCCGACCCCCCCCCCCGTCCAGTGGACATTCAGTGGACATTAAAGAGACTTACGCTACACATGAACATCACATAGACAAACCACAAACGAAACCTGGACCTTAACCTTACTCTATCAGCTGAACCTATCTTCAATCTAAACTCTTACCCATACGACTAACCAAGATTATCTGAAACCAAAAATTAACCCTTAGATATACGACTGCTTCATTAAACCTAACCTAAGTCCAACCTTAGGCACCGCATTTAACTGAGCAAACCTTAACTCGCACATAAACCTGAGCTTCAACAAAACATAATCCCCAAGTAAACGGATCCTTAAAGGTGCAGCGTGTACGATTTGGTGACCTCTACAGGTGAAGTTGCATGTTGTGTCCATCATCTCGCCCTCACCCTTCTGATCATGCAGGAGGAACTATGGTTGACTTCAGTTGTCATTAAAACTCAAAAGATGTTTAGTACGTCCACTTTTACTACTGTAAACACACACGCACACACACACACACACACCGTTTACAGGGTTAAACAAATAGCTTTATGCGTTTAAGCGATGCAGTCGAGGGAGAATACTGCACATGCTGATACTGTGATATACTGGGGGACTTAAAAAGTAGCGGAGAAGACGACAGGAAGCAGAGGCAGAGCTATTCAGAGAAAAAGGGCAACCGGGACAATGCCTGAAAAAGTGGTTGTTGTCGGCTCTGTCAGCTTTTCTTCAAACGCTGCCCCACTTCTGCTGCTCCTCCTGATTGACAGGTAAAAATATATAATTGGGTGGCAGAGTTGTCCTGCCGTGCACCGTGGCCATTTAACCACAAATGGGGGGGGGCTCTACAAATTACCCTACTGACCCTAAACATTCACATACACTCAAGCATGCACACGGGGAAATTGTTATCAGACACTGCTGTGGCCTGTTCAAGCCATGTGTCTAAATAAAGACATGACAATACGCTTCAGTGTTTGGATTCAGCCGAGCTCGCCGGTAGGAGAGTGTGTGTGTGTGTGTGTGTCTGTGTGTGTGTGTGTGTGTGTGTGTGTGTGTGTGTGTGTCAGTGACTATATTTGAGCAAAGTGCGTGGGTGTACGTCTCTATGGGAGCTTTTTTTTTAGACTGACAGTATGTGTTTTGTGCGCTGTGTGTTTTGTGTGTCAGTGTGTTTTCAAGCCATTGTCTTGCCGCTCCTCTCAGCCGAAGCCAATTAACTTCACTGCTCCACTGGCAATAACACACACCCATGTAGTTCCTCTCTCTCTCTCCCTCTCAAACACACGTAGTACACACACACACACACACACACACACACACACACACACACACACACACACGCATATACAGAGGGACGTGCAGATGATGTCGATGTGGAAGAGGCCTAAATTCACCAGAGGTACTTGTTTTCCAAATATTGAAATAATCAGATATGCAAGATTTAGGGAAAGACTATTGGTTTTTGGGATCCCACACCAACTATGTTCTGCACTGAGGTTCTTGATATGATTGTTGTATTTTGAATGTTGTATTACATTACTAGAATGTCCCCTGAGGATTTGCAATAATACTCTTGATTCTAAACACCACCGTGTAAACAAAAAACTATGCTTTATACAAACATGAAATGTAAGTGTGGGCTTTTAATTTGAAATTGGTGCAAGATATGCCAGAGGGACAAATCTACACATGGCGGGCGTTAGATGGTTAAATGCCCAACTAGGGGAATAAAAGAAATGATGAGAATTCATCAGTTGTTTTGGAAGCATTAGGGGCCATGAACATAAAGTATCCACCAACTGATGGAGTGAGTGTTAGTAACATGAGAGTTTTTAACATGGCACAGCTGCGCTGGGTGGGATAATCAGATCCTGTCTGGAGATCAAAGTTACGGAGTCTCATGGCAAAATTCTCTAATTACGTGTTTCATTTTTTGGCAGATTCAGACTTGTGTCCTGTTTGTTAACAGACTTTGAGGAAAACTAACATGCTAAGTAATTATAGGCTTAGTACAAATAAGATCATTAGCTGGAGAGCAGCAGCAGCAGCTAGCTTTCGATATCAAAAACAACACTCATTTCATTTTGGTAGATTCACCTGGATGTAAAAAGTGGTGGAGCTAAAGGGATTCATAGCTAACTACAGGGGGCGGTTTGGCCACATACCTGATGTCTGCCTCAAAGTAACTTATCACTCTGACTGATTCACACTGAGCGTGCCCGTCGAATCCACACAGCACTCGCTGCGGGCAGGAAACCAGAGGGGAGGAGGGGGTGGGGGGCGGGCATCGTCGGGGCGGCCGATGTGACATTTGAAATTCTTTTTTCCGGGTTTTCATCCTTTTTCCGTATATTCATTGGCAGCCGGGGACTTTGCCCACACAGGGATGCATTCATGTATTAAAATAAAATAAATAAATAACACGCCCCAGCAAAAAGGGCACTTTCTCTCTGGCGACCAAAACCACAGGTGCTGGAGCCCCGTTTGACTCCTATCCATGCAAGTGGCAAAGCACACACACAACACACACACACAAAGACATGAGGGTACATCGACAGCATCATACGGTGGATTCACTTCAGTAGAGCTGTTTATTCCTGCACGGCAGTAAAGTGTAGGGAGAGACACCATTTCTGGGTTTTAGACAGTTTGTAAACAGAGCAAAGCCATGCTTGTACATCTGTTGCTAGGTTACGGTGGGGACAGGAAACTTCCCCGAGTCACCACCACGGAACAATTAGTGTGGACTACTGATGAATCCCTCCGTTGTTTAAATGCTGTTTTGCAATAAATAAGACGAACTGTGTGGAGGGGTGGACCATTTGCAGAGAAATGGTGGCACACTTACTTCAAAAGCTCTGCAGGAGAGAACAAGTACAAAGTGTTCCCCTTATTTACTTAGATATGCTCATAATAAATAAATAAAAAAGGGGTCACAATGGCAAAAGAATCAAATGTAGGAGATGTGAGGAGTGACCTGCATTTTAGCTCATAGTGAAAGAAAAGACAGATCTGAGACAGCGCAATGCCAGCGACGCCAATTAGCTCATATAAACACAGCTTCCCTTGTCTCGTAGTTCAAAACAGCCCTGGTCTAAGTTTACCTGGGGACATGGAAAGTAGAGAGGTGATGAGGGAAGAGTGAGAGAGAGAGAGAGAGAGAGAGAGAGAGGGAGAGAGAGAGAGATGAAATCAACATGTAGCAAAGATCCCCAGCCCCTTTCAGACGGGGGCGTTGATGTTCACTGTGGGCGACTGAAGCCCGCAAGGTGAGTGGCTCCGCCCCCGAGGGTCAGGAGCCCCGGGAGGGGGTCGCCAAGATAAATGTGGAAGGTCGCGAGGTGATTACCCAGGAAGGAAAACACACACAAAAAGCTACTATTGACATAATGGTCATGTGTTTGGGTTCTTCCTTGAGAAAAAGCATTGAAAAACAAAAGGGCTCCACATGCAACTCAAACATAGCTATCACTATCCCTCTTTCCACTTGCTGCAATATGGATAAATGACAATTTAATAATCTTTAAAATGTCAATCTGCGGATAAACAAACCATATCAGTGCTCGATCAATTCTGTTCCACTGCATTACAGCACATACAATGTAGGAAATCAGCTTCACTATAATCAAACATCTGTGCTGAGAAATGTCTTATAGGAAGGTCACATCCCAACGATATAGCCATAAAGCCGCCTAGCTCACGTGGAACTGATTTATTAATAATTATGTTGATATTTGGCATCCATGCTCTGACTCAGTTGTTCTCGCAGGCACACGCTCAACCTGACACCGAGACGATTGGGGGGGAGAGAGAGAGAGAGAGAGAGAGAGAGAGAAAGAGATGTAAACAGCCCCCCGAGGAAGCCGGGACTTGGATGGCGTAGCGGCTGAAACACAACGTACATGAGAGGCAGCAGCAGTGTTTACTAATGAGCGGTGCATCAGCAGCGTAAGGGAAAGAAAGTGGGCAGAGGACTGTCGACTTAAATAAACAAGATTATTGCAAGGGGGGCGCTGGGGAAACTCACTCGGAGGGTTCGCTCTAATCATCATCTCACAATTACTGGTATCAACATTCAGGCCGAGTGCGACGTTTGCGACGCGGCGGCGAAAGCTTGAAAACAAACGTTTCTTACATCATGTGAGCGTATCCACTTTTCCAAGTCAGGCTCGTTTTCATCGCTGAAGTGTCGGGAGTGCGAGGCGGCGATCATCCCTTTGATTCCCCCAAAAGTGTAATATCGGATGACAGGAGAGCGGGCGAGAAAAACATCATTGTTGACGACCGTCTAAAGAAGGCATGACATGTTGCACAGACGAGCGCAAACACGCGCGGAATGGCAATCAGTCATCATGGCGCGGAGGGAGTGCAGAGCTGACAAGTGTGTGACAACTAATCTCTATGGTTATGGTGGGGTCACATCGTTGATGTCTTAGTGAGTATAAACACAGACCGGGATTATTGATTCTGCCTCTCTGTTGTTGTGGGTGTAACACAGCTACACACCTTGCGCCACCCCCCCCCCCCCCCCCCCCCCCCCCCCCCCCCCCCCCCCCCCCCCCCACCCCCCGCCACCCCCTCAACCCCCATCTTCTCTGTCATTTACTCTAAATGTTCTTTTTGGACAACAGTACAATTACCTCTCGCTCTCTTTCGCTCTCCACCTGCCAGACACGTGTAATTCCACTTGTTACACTGCACTTCAGGGTGAAGCCAAAAAACCACCAAGTCAAGCTGTTCAGGTTCCACGACCAAACAAATACCAACGTTCTGTTGCACAGTTTTCAACCCAGTAATGGAAAGTGAGTTGTAACTCGAAGCTCAACCACATGACACGGCATCCATTTTCTTACTTAACTTCCTGTGAAATACTGTCAATCAGCTTTGAATTGTCCAATTTTACATTTTGTTAAACTCACTTGACATTATCAAGCATGTGTATAATTGGTCGTGCCAAAAATTAACTTCCCTGTGGCAGTAATTATATTTTTCTTTAATCTGCATATGCATCTTGTGGTGGGTGATGAACATATGATGTCTACAGTGACCATGAAAACTCCAACGTGCATGTGAAAACCTGGCTGCCTCCATAGAGAGGACAATGCTCCTGGTGTAAATATAAAGCACTGATGAAAACTACAATTCATTCAATGATGTAATAATTGACTCCAATCCAATAGAAACTCAAATTATTGCATCTACATGACACAGTGAGCCTTTAATGTGTACAAAAGCACGGTCACAGCCGCTGTTGCAATGGTCACAACACAAAACACACTGTTCTAAAATGTTATCACCGTCACAACAGGACCCGATGCACATGATTAAATTTTCATCCAAACCCAGACAGACCCTACAGGTCCCGTCTGGCACAGGTCAATCATCCTCTCTGTGGACAGCCCTATGAACCGGAAGTCTCCCACCATGCCTGTGCTTTATAGTTACCAGCATAAAAGTGAGTAAAAATACATGTTTGACCTTGAACACTGCATCAGTGTGTTTGCCCAAACAGTCAACATCGCTTAGGAAGCGTCAAAATTAAGTGCTGCTCCACTCTTTCCAATCTACCGCTCCAGTTAAAGGTCACAACCCGTATTCTGCATCTAATCGGCCCGGGAGGAGTCTGACCAAAAAGAATAATATATGTACTGTATGCAGAGGGAGACAGAGATCGAGGACTACGGTGAGCGAAGGGAAAGAAAAGAGAAGAGGGGGTTGGACCCGAATGAAATTTAATAATATATGCATTTTCATGAGGGAGGGCAGGAGAGTGTAAGAACAAGGGGGAAGAGACCTGGAGAGAGGGAGTGATTGTGTGTATGTAAGAGAGACATTTCTGTGACCTTCTGCCTCGCAAAGCCCTATCTGACTAAGAAATGAGGAGGGATGGAGTGATGGGGGGAAGAGAGAGGAGACTGCTAATGAGGAGGAGCGGGGATGAAGGGGATAAGAAATGGAGGAATGGAAAAGTGGGATTTGGCCATAGGTGTCGGCTATTTGACATTTATCCAAATGATAACGCCCCTCCCCTGTCTTTGAAAGCGGAAACACTCGGCGAGACATGCGGTGGAGTTATCGAGGAAAGAAAGAGAGAGAATATAGGTTTTAGTTTGGCTCAAATTGCGGCGCACTCTCAAATGTTGTGTCCGTTAAAACTGAGGAGTCCACGCTCCGTGATCACCGGCTGGAGCCTGTTATTATGATGCTGCTGTGGCTGGAATCTCGTCTTGCGGATCACACGGCAAATAGGCACGGTGAAGCTGCCACCTCCCTCTCCCCCAAGGGATGGAGGCTAATTATGATCCCACAACTTGTGCATATCTAACTCCATTAAGCAGAGGCTCCGTGCGAAGGTTGCCACGGTAATGCATTTGGAAAATGACTCATACCTAACCTGACAAACCAAAGCCAGCGTGCAAGGTGATGGGCTGAAGAACAGACTGCACACTTAAAAGGTGCAGTGTGCAAGCTTTCTGTCATTTGTGTCACTTGAATAATACAAAACAATTACATACTGACAGTTTCATGAGTAAATAATCACCTTAATATTTATTTTTTTTCCATTACCATTCAATGAGCCCATTAATGTGTCAACATGAGGAGCGGGTCCTCTCTAAGGGGGCGGGGTCCTGTTTTTACATAAGCTCGGAGTGGTCGTACTAAACATCGTAATTGAAAACTGAAGTCTACCATAGGTTCTCATGAATGTTCAGAAGGATGAGGTGATGGATTCGACCTGCAAATTTATCCCTGGACGTCACCGAATATTACACACTGAACTTTTAATGTGATAAACTGCGATATTGAAAATGTTTCTTTCCTCCAGTGGATGAGAGGGGAAAAGGCGTTCATAAACACAAGGTGATCTGGGTACTTTGAATGGTACTGCCGGGCAACAATAATAATAAGCACAGGTGGTGGCGGCACAGAGTCATTCCCTGCCTTCTCGCTAAAGGTGATAAGAGTATTAAAATACTCAGTCTGAAGTTCAATTCCCTCTTCTATCACTGGCCCTCCCTAAACGCCTCCTTCGACAGCAGCACAGGAGCAGCAGGTTATTGGTCTCTTGCTGCCATGGCTGCCGCCGCCGCCGCCACCACCGCAGCTCCATTATTGTGCCCCGCCGCTTGCTGCCTGCTGCCTCGTGAGCAGGTGAGGACTCGGAGCGAGCAGAGCTTAAAATCAGCATCATGCTCCCTTGCTCCGCCGGCTCCAGGCGCCGGTGCACGGGTTGAGGGTGCACTGCCAATAACGGCGTCTCAGCTCGGAGGCTGCTTAGGCACGTCGGAGCCATCTGCGGCTGTATTGTTGAAAAAATGAAATAAAAAAAATAAAAAAAATCGGTTCCCCGGTACGTTTGCCTGGAGGCAACATTGGTGCCTTACAGCTCATAGAAAGCAGGATTGTGCAGCTTCCTCCTCGGCCCCAGCTGGAGGCTGCGAGCGGCGCTAGTTCAGTGGCCTCAACGTCATCTCACCGCCCAGCAAACACTGCTGCTCAGCGAGCAGACCTGTTTGAGGAGAGGCTTGTTAAGTCGGGGGCTTTCACCTCTGTGACACTTTCCGTTCTCTCGGAAGCCCGGCTGCCCTCTTAAGTATTGAGCAGATGTGTTTGAGCAGGCTGTCCCTTGGAACCTTGAAAGCAGGAGTGGGGATCATTGAAACCTGAGAAGCAGCAGCAGCAGCAGCAGCAGCAGCATTCATTTCCTGCAGTACAGGACGACCCTTTACGTCGAAGCCCCCCTATGGACTCCTTCTCCTGGCAGCAATGAGAGGGAGCTGAAGAAGTAAATGAGGAAGCTTTGAGAACTCACAGCTGGTTGCCCCTCCCCTGGTGGCAATGTGGCGGAACTACCGTGTCATAATCGGATGGAGAGGAGAAAAAAAAAATGGGGGAAGAGGCAATGGGGCTATGAAACGGATCTGCTTTGTAGAGCTGTCAGTGTGAGGGAGTTGTAGCCCTCATGGGGGAGAGTTTAAAAGAATGGAAAGTGGAAAACTATTTTCTTCAAGCAGTTATATTTAATCCTGTGGATCCATTTATAACCTGGGAACCAATCTGATTTAACTGCACAGTGCTGAGAGAAGACTGAGAATCTGGATTGATGTCTTGCATTGTATTCAGGCCCAATAGAACTGAACCCTGGAGAGTTTGTGTTCATGTAAATGCAGTTTACATTTGCATACTCACTGGTGCGCTTTATACGTTTCATGAAACCTGCTGTATAACATTGGTTAATGCATGTTTCTGTTCATAACCTCATATGTGCCATCTGCTTTAGTTTACTCATTAGCACTCTATCAAGGTCAGCATTAATAAGATCTGCTTATAATTGAATTTCCCCTTCGTGGGGATTAACGAAGACAATCTTAATCTTAATCTTATTCCAACATAGTAAGGATTGAATAGCATCTCTCTGCACACACCTTTTGTTTACAATTTAAAGTCTGTTTGAGGTTCACTACTGAATGAACAATGTATCCAACTAAGCATTAACACTTCTCCAAATCAAATATAGTTGCATCACTAACTTGTCAGACCTCAAATCACACTGCTGTCTATTAGACAGGTACATGCATTCAATGTGGCTGCATTCAACTGAGCTGTCTGTGTGTGTGTGTGTGCGTGTGTTTGCACTGATGGGGTGGCTGCCATGACCAGCAAACAGAGTAATGGTGCTTATCAGCCCAAAAAGTCCAACAGAAAGAAAGTCAGATAAAACTGACCATCTGTGTAAGCACTGCAAAGCCCACACCTCCCAGTAAAACAGTCTGCCAGCAAACGCTCTCATTGTTCTCTCCACTTCCATCACTCACTTTCCACCGTCAATCATTTATAAACCATGACTTTCAAAAAATAAAAATAAATGCATAATGCAGTAACCCACATAACTGGGCTCAATCCGCCTCGTAGGTGGCAACAGCTGCATGGAGAGTGGCAGCGTTCCGCCGACTGACATGCACGACTTAAATGTTATATGTTGTCAAAGCCGGCGTGTTGGTGGGGGGTGGGGAGGCGGGGGGGGGGGGGGGGCAGCTATCGGGGGGGGGGGGGGGGGGGGGGGGGGGGGGGGGGGGGGTGCAGCTATCAGGCTCCTTGCAGAGCTGTCTAACAAGTCGCCCCGCTGTTCCACTAGTCACAGAGGATGTGGTGGATGCGGAGTAAGCTGGTTGCCGGCTTTTTTATAGGGGGCAGGCGCCATAAAGTTGAATGGGATAATCCTGATGTACATGCAAAATGTAAGTGCTGCGGCTTTGGCGGAGATGAATAGCTGAGCCTGCGGAGCCCCCGTCGAGGGGTGCGATCATATACGAGGCTATTGTTATCAGTGCGTCTAATCTCTGGGAGGAGGAGTGCAGAGACAGAACAGCGGTGACTGCTCGGCACCACAGGTTCCGACGTTGGAAATCCACAGAGGGAGATTTAAATAATAAAAGTCGACATCGAGTGTCTTCTCTGAATTTCGAGCCGGGAAATGAAATGGTGCCTCGGCGCGTTCTCGGTCCCATGTGGTACGTTCCCTAACCATCCAGCTGCCGGGGCGTCCTGACTCTGTGTTATATTCTTATCAACACACGCTGGGTTCATGGGAACCAGTGCAATCATTACCGGAATCCGGCCAATCTTTAGTGCCACCACTCGGCGAGTGCCGGAGTCCATTTCAGGACGTGAGTAATTAAGTCATGCTGTGTGCTAATTGTTGCCGTCTCCGAGCGAGGGGAGGGGACAGTGGGGAGTGCATTAGTCTAGCTGATCTCCTTTGACTGTTCTCTCTGCAGCTTTGACGAAGGGGGGGTGGGGGGCCTGAGGCTGAACTTTTTATTTTATTTCATTTTATTTTTATTTCACCAGTCACTAAAAAAACACATCTGTCTCTGACTGCTGCAGAAAGACTGACAACAGAGTGTGGCTGGCGTCGCGGGTGTCAGCAGGCAAACACACAAACAAGCGAGTCAGGATGAATATGGGTCACTGCAGACTGTGCGTACGCTGCATGCAGACGTGTGATTGCTCCGGAGATGAGAACTGACCTCAGCAAATTGCATTGGAGGACACTCAACAGCTGCTCCAAATATATATATATATATATATATATACTATTTACCGCTGGGGAAAAAGCGTATGGAATACAACAACAATCAGTCAAACGCCAATTGCCTCAGTTTAAATAGTCTGCATGCAACACAATAGACAGCTGCAGCTGAATAGAAAAATGAGTCTTTGGTTATTGATTGAAAATATGATGCAACTTCATACACTCAGTGTAACCCACAATCTGTCAACATAACACCATTGCATCACACTATTCCAGGCATTAACTCAAGCACTACGACAGTGACACTGATGAATCCCTCATTACCATCTCTGCGCCTGTTAAGCACACATGTACATGCATGCACACACACACACACACACACACACTTGTGGCATTTTCATTAGCATGCCATCAATATCCATGACATAATTGCGTGTGACTTTGTGTGTCTATATATAACATGTGTGATACTCTACAACACAATAACTGTAATTAAGGATTCATCGTTGTCTGTTAATGAGAATCACAGAATCACTCGTGTATTTTCTCTCCCACTCTCTCTGTTATTAAAACTGATCCAACAATGAACATGTAATCATTCTCCATTCCTTTCTTTATAAAGCATTGTCTTGGAATTATTGTTTCGTATACAGAGCGATCTGCCATGTCATAGCTACAGTGCTCTCTAATGAGCAGGCAGTGCAGTGCAGCCCAGGCAGTTATTTCTTAATGATAACTTTATGATAATGTGAAATTGAAGAAATAGCTTTGTCCAATTTTCGCTTTAATCCAAAAGCTAGAGCCTCAGTCATCCACATAACCCAGGAAAGTGAGGAAAACGACAATGACTCATTTGGTCATATAGCAGCTTGTATCACAGCCTAATCGCAAACATTATAATTATCATTCCGACGACCTCATCCAAAGATCAGAAATGCTTTTAATTTTGAACCAGCTTGGTCATTCTGACAGATGTGGGAGAGGGGATGTTGCCCAAGAACACATTCAAACACACACACACACACACACACACACACTATGCATGCATACAGTATGGCCATGAAGTAAACAAACGCCGAGGATCACAACTGTCAATTAGAGTAACTGAAGTATCACAAGTCTAAACAACGTGCATGAATCCAGACAGACGCTTTCTGGGATCTGACAATTTCACCACTTCATGCCAACATGTCAAGGCAGGATTCTTTAGAGAGGTTATTGATCACACGCTAATTACATGTGAGTGGAAAGAGAGGATGGAGACAGGGAGTGTGGATACTTCAACTACAATCGAATACACAGATCCACTCTCTCACTCACACACACACACACACACACACACACACAGTATGAATTACATCAGTTCCCAGATAACTCCTTACTTATATAGATATAACGATAGATAAAGGTCAGAAAAGTCTGCTTTTGCCGTTTGCAGTGGATCTATATCTCCAGTCATCATGAGTGTGTCTGTGAGGTCTCGCTCTCTCTCTCTCTCTCTCTCTCTCTATTCTTCTTCCAAATGGACTGACCTTTCTCTAAAGGTCAGAGCGCGACACTACTCACATGCACAATACTACCTCAAATGCATACTGAGAGGGGGGGTCACACACACTCGATGGCTCACACAACCTGAGGGACGGTACTTCACACGGCCTCCAAAGACTTTTAACCTTCTTATGTTGGGAATATCTGAAATGTAGTAGCTGGTATACACGGGTAGTGTGTGTCATCTCCATGGAGGATTTCTCTGCTTTGTCCCCCCCCCCCACCCTACACACACACTCAACAGTGTATTACAAAAAAGTTGCAAGAGACCTGTCCAGGCTTCTTACAGACTAACTTTCTATTTTAATTTGAACACAATAGTTTCACAGTGACACCAGCTATTGTTTACATTGATCTCTCCGCCTGCTCACCGAGGCAACTTCCCCCAAAGAAAGATTTCCTTGCGAGAAAACAAGATCTTCTCTTATTTTCTCCAAGGTCGCCGTGCACAATACGTCTCCAAGTGCCAGTGTATCTAAAACAAGCATCTAATAGTTTTCTTTTGTTTTTTGTTTTTTACTGATACAGCAAACCCTGACTGGCCCAGCCAGCTATATCAGAATTCATTTATTTATGCAGCTAAAACAAAATTGGAGAAGCGGAATGTGCACAATGAATTGCATTGCTCTGCCTTGGCCCAACAGTGCCCTGATGAAACTGCGTTTAAAGTCAAGTAAAGAGTGATTATGTTTTTTTGTTTTGGATGCGCACTGAATCGTCCACAGATTCATCCCCGAATCACATTTCTCGTTAGGATTCCTGATTCCAATCTACAATCATCCTTGACCACTACTTGCATTTAATTTGAATATGCGCTGGAAAAACACATGAGTCTGTCAATACCGTGCAGAGTGGAGGGTGGAATACAAAAAAAGTCCATTCAATGCAAGGTTACTCTTTACCATTGTGCCACTAGCTTTACAAAGCACTGTTTTTCAGGCACCACAGCTCTTTGGGCTGGTGGCAGGTGGTCTGCAGTCTCCAAACCAGAGCTTTTGGAACAGGTAGTTTCCCTGGCTGTGCAGGGTCGTGCAGTCCCTCCTGCTCTTTTACTCACCCTTCATGAAGGACAGCTGCCGGCCAATCAGGCGCCCAGCAGGACGAGCAAGTTGTACCTCGTCCTTGGAAGTGGAGGAGGAGGAGAAGGAGGAGGAGGAGGAGGCAGCACCTGAGGGACAGGTTGTAATACAGAGTATAACTTGAAGGTTGATTTGTTGACTTGTGTTGGCCGCTGCGGCAACTCTTGGCCGAGCTTAATTAAACAGGAGGTGCTCGCATCTCAAGTGCTGGTAATTAGGGCTGTGGATACTTGGATGAATCAGCTGGATTCACAACGGGGCAATAGGTCCACACATTCAGAATTTCACATTTAAGTGTCCCAACGGTCCAAAAAGCAAACAATGAAATCTCTGTGCTCCTAATCAACATTTTTTTAAACTTCATTCCGAAATAGATTTTCCAGGAGGGAGGACATTGCCATCTTCCAGCACAACTTGTCAAAACAGGACCTCTCCCCCGCCCCTGCCCAACACCAGCTTGTCCTTCGACGACCATAATTATCATGAAATCCTTGAGTGACACCTTCGAGCGTATCACCACCGAGGCCTTTGCCTCGACGAGCGCTTCACCATCATCCCCCAAGGGAGATCCAGACCGCCATCTGCCTGCTGCTGCATCGGCTGCTGCTGCTGCTGCTGCCCAATGAGCTGACTAAACACACCGTGTCTGAGGGCACCAAGGCCATCACCGAGTCCAGCAGTCATGTACATTTTACACTAATCCTCAAGAAGCATGCTCAAATTTTCTACTTTTTTTTTGTTTGTTTTTTTGGGTGGACTGGAAACGTAGAATGCACTTTAATCATAACTCGACGTCACAGAAGGGAGATGGAAAGCATAACCGAGATTCCAAAACACGATATTCTGCGGAGCGTGTAAAATATGTGAACCATCAGTGGCACTGCACATATTCAAGCCTTCATCTGCATGTATATCCCGTTTGAACTAGGTATTTCGTGTGTCCACGCAGGCGCCCATCAGGTCGCTGTCTTCATAAACCCTGTGTAACTCCTCTGTCTCTTAATGACGGATTAGACTTCTCATAGTATGACTGCTCATCCAGAGATAATCCGCACACGGAGTTCGAGCTGGAGAAGGCACGAGGCCGGAGGGGAAGGAGGGACAAGCAGGAGAAGAGAGGAGAGGGGAGGAGAGTGCAGGGAAAAGGAGAAGTGGATAAAGCGTAACTGTGAGAAAATGATTAGCTCTTGTGTGAGTTTAAAATTCAGCTGTGTGAGGAGACACGGCAGGATCCACACTCAACCCTGGAATTCGCTCTTGAAACTTTGTATCCTTGTTACGGTTTTCTATGTCGTCTCCGATGTTTTCTTGCCGGTGTCGACAGCATGTGGAGCGAAAGGGAATGTGTGTGTGTGTCAGAATGACAAACGATGATTTCCCACAAACACTGCACTGCAACAAACAGTGACTGATTCCAGTTCACTCTGAAAAACAAATACTGTAGCCTCAGCCACACTACTTTGTCACATGTTGCCTCGTCGGTGACGTTTCCTTCACGAGTGACAGCTCCTCTCTTGAAAAAAAGAAATGTATATTGTGTCAAACAAGTGACATGACTATCACAAATAGGTCCATTGGCTAATGTTGATATGGAATGAGATATGTCATTGCTCACTGAATTGATTACTACTAAGTCTAACGGTGCAGTGTGTAGAATTTAATGGCATCTAATGGTGAAATCTTCCAACTGAATGTTCCACCCTCGTCTTCCAGAGTTAACTAAGTTAACAGACAATCGCAAAAGGCTACAGTGAAAACATGGTGGTGCAATATGGCCGCCTCCATAGACAGGGCCTGTGACAGAGAGGACATCAACCCAGAACTATTGAATGGATTGCCAGGAAAATGATAGAAACATTCCTAACCTCTTTGTGATGGGGCTGTAATGACTTGTGTGATTGTCAGGGAGCAGATAAAAGTCTAGGTCGGAGTAAATCATGTCAGTCTGCTTATTATTGTCAGGTGTATTTTCTCAAGGCTCATCTTCTCGCAATCCCGGAACAAGATGGTGACTCAAAAACATAAAAGGCCATAAAAAATTCCATCAGAGTGCTTTTAATTTAAACTGACTTTAAGACCCAACTACTAAATATTACATGTTTGTTATAGAGCTTTGACTCAGTGGAGGGAGTACAAAGGAATTGTTGTCACCAATAAAACACTTCTCTCAGGTCAACTCGGGTTATGTAAGTCCTACATCCAGGACTCATGCACAGATGCATGAACTGCCCCCCCACACACACACACACAAAGACCAGCGTGCAATCTTTTCCAACTACTCACTTCATCTCTCTTAATCACCACTTATCTCATTTCAGCGACACAAACTCCACATCAGCAACTTTCCTCAGGAAACTCGCTAATAAAATGACACGTAAAAGATGCTCGTTCAACGTATCGACTCGCCGTACATTACCCCGGCATCTCCGGCAGCAATCAGCGGAGCTGAAACAGAGCCACCCGAAAGCAATTAAAGAGCCTTTATTTCAATTCTTAATTATTTCAAGGGGGTGTATAAAATCTCAACCCTTCAACAGAGGTTAATCTGAAATGGGTTTTTTAACCGGCTCTTGTAGCAAATTAGTTTACATCTAAAGAGCCAGGGGAGTCGATTGTTTAAACTTAAATTGACACTTTTAGTGAAGAAGAAGAAGTAGAAGAAGAAGAAAAAAGTCCCTGCTTTAATTTCCTCAAATGCCAGACGGTGGGCAGACACATGTGAGACTCTGTGAAAACTGATGAATGGGCGGAATAGTAGGTATTCAGACCGCGGCACGGTGTTAGAATCTGAGATGGAAAGCAATTTATTTTTTCTCTGGGCATTCATGGCAATGTGTTCACAACCCTTATTTAAAACTCCAGGTGCTGGTATTGGCGTAACCTTGGTAACGACTCAAAACAACATCTAGCCGTCCCTTCGGGTTTATCTGGCAGACTCTCAAGATAGACCTACAGGTGTTGTGAGACAGACACCTACACGGATTCTTGTGGTTCTTCATCAAACGCTAACTCAACACAAATAGCCCACACACGCCCCTTTGATGCTTGGAAGAATCGAACCGTTACGACTCCACAAAGGCCCGACAGTGCTCGCCCCCAGACTACCGACTATTACGAGCTAGCCCGCTCTTTGATGACTGAGCAACACGGTGGTATTTTCTATTTTCCTTCACTCTCGATACACGAAAAAGGAGAACCGCCAGCCAGGTCAGCTTTTCCCATTTGTCTGCGTTTCTGCCGGAGATGCTTTTAACGTACGAGGGGATTCCGCAATGAAATTGGCGAGATCTTTATCCAGTGACATAATAACACATCTTCCAGCCAGTCTGAGCTGGCATCAAACCGTTGCAATTTCAACTCAGTAACAACGGAGCTAGCAAACATTACATTCACAATACTCAACATGGACGTTTTCACTTCCAGCACATGACTGAGATTGGAGTTGAACCAAAACGAAGTGTCCAGGGGGCGATCGAACCATCTTGAAGCTCAATCTGACTTGGTTTATCTTCCATTCACAGCTGGAAATATCCCCACTTGCACAATCATTGACTAATTTGGGGAAAAACAACTGATAAATGAGCTGATTCCAATGTGAATCTGCTGGGAGAGGCATCTTTAATTATCTCCTAGTCGGTTCATAGAAACACAAACCAGGCAGCACAGAGCTGTGCACGTTTGGGTACTTGCGTCCTTGCTCTATTTTATATTTTTTTTGTGGACATATTACCGATAATATTTACTGTCCCAGGTGCCTGCACATGATAGCTTATTGAAACAGCCTCCAAAATGCTCCAAATTGTCAGCAGCACTGAGCTGTGCTATTATTATTTTCCCCAACTGTAAGCTCAGGGGTTACTATCTCCAGCGCTCTGTGTGTGTGTGTGTGTGTGTGTGTGTGTGTGTGTGTGTGTGTGTGTGTGTGTGTGTGTGTGTCACAGAGATGTCAGCTATTTCTTTTTCTTTTCCTCTGCCTCCTTCTCTCCCGGGTGCTTTTCTCTGTGCGTCTTTAGCTGTTTTCAGACATGAACTCATGGAAAATTGGGTCTGGATATTGTGCAGTTTTCCTTTTCACATGTGAGGAACACAGCAGGAGATAGTCTGAGTCAGACATGGCCACAACAACAGGGTAATTGCTTGGAGCATTAAAGGTCCAGTGGGCACGATTTAGGCTGTTATTTTTCAATCATGAAATATGTTTTTTTTGTTTGATATTTCTATGTTTGGATAATAATGTAGTACGTGTTGACTGTATTACCCTAAAGAGCACACCCGTCAAGTATGAATGATACCTGAAGGTTCTCCTACATGATGGCCGTGTCCCAACTCTTGAGGGCCTGAGGACCACATACAGAAAAACACATGAACATCAGGGCGACTACTGTCAAGAGAAATCTAATGTTGGTACATTATGCTTGATAATTAAACACCAAAGTGCCTCGATTATATCTTTGCGAACGGGTTCACAAAATCGGACCTGTGCGGGACTCGTCAGCTGTAGCTCCACTTAGTGGTAAAACGAAGAACCCATGGAACTAGGTGCTTGTATTCCAGTCCCCCCAGAAAGCATTTCATTGTATGTAAAAGCACCGCTGTGTTTCAGAGAGCGCGTCTGACCACTCACCTGTCCACCAGGTGTGTTTTGAGTGTTCCACAACTCTGCACGGCAGCTGCTCATTTCCTCATCAGCCCCCCTGCTCCGGACACCTGTCTCCACAGCTGCCTCTGATTATCTCATTATCTCATGTATGAGTAATTACACTGTAGTGGCTACTTCTCTTTACCTCCTTTACTGTCGAGCTTCTATACTGGGAATTCTCAGTAGAAGACTGTACCGTGTCATGGACGTACTGTTTAGAATACAAGAATTAAGCATAATGCGCCTATCTTTATCTTTTTTTTTTCTTTTCTGTACAAATATGGACACCTACGTCATCTGTATGATATGCTCTGCTAGAGACCCAACCCCCTGTAAGATTTCATTCTCACTTTCATCTGAAATTCAACACTGATATTGACATGCAACAGAAACAATAGAAAACATATTTGTGAGACCACCATGTCCTGAATTAAGAGATCGACACTATAACAGTGGTTGAGCTGTATGTCTCAAGACTGTAGAGAGGATAAGCTACATGGCTACTTTTACTTTATTAATAGCTATTGCGGTGTATTTTTGCCAGTGCGGGTTGATGACAAATATGCTCACATGGCCATGAATTTAATGAAAAATTGTCAGTTCAAGGTCCACACACTGAAGAGTGCCAAATCAAATGTGAGACCATGAAAAGAAAGAAATCAGATATAAATAACTATCTGGTGAATGAGAGTTATTTGGACTGAGGCACGGTTTTTGTGTTATTTGCATTTACGCACCGGCACGATAGAGCCGGAGCGATGACGCACAACTAATGATGGTGCGATATTACGCTCGTACCTCACTCCTCTCTCATGTTCACATAACTTCTTTTTTTTTTATTATTGGATGCTGTTTCACTGCTTTCTCTGAACAAAGGTCTTTTGTGTTTGAAATTAATTAAGCCTCAAAAGGCAGTAGTCGCATGCACGTGTGGCGAGAACACCGTCGCTTCACATGGTGCGCCTGTGCACTTGAGCGTGTGCGCGACATCCTGATGTTAAGAAAAACACAGACGAGCCAAACAACAAAAGCAGTATCCAAACCACGGCGTTAATATGTTTCTGCTCTAATATTCGTCTTTGAAACCAGATAGGCGCTAATTAACCAATCACAGGGCTTTTATCTAGTCGGCGAAATGGGAATTTAACACCTCACGACTTCAGTCTGTCAACTAGACAATGCGAGGGAGGAATGAAACGTCGACTCCTCTGTCACTCAGTCTCCCACTCCTCGCTCAGCGGAACGGCCTCGTTACTTAATTGCTCTGAATCAGCCGAACATTTGGCAACACGCTTGCACATAATTTGCTTTTTAATTTCACGAGTGTTGCTTCGACCACTTTGTCGCCGGCTCTCGAGCCGTTTGTCGGCGCACCATCGAGTCTACTCTCTGTATTTTCAATAGGTGAGGGGTGGGAAGCCAGTGAAGTGGACGACTGTGATTTGAAGACACCTCCTTAACACATGCATGGCATGAATAAATAAAATACAAGGGCCAGAAGTTTGAACAACGACACAGTGTCAGGTGCACCGCAGTGAGTGTTAATGTGTTTTGATATTATTACAGCTAATCACGAGGAGATCTGTGGCGGCGAATACAAACACTAATTATACAGATCGTTAAATGAGTCACTTACATAATGCATTGAAATGAGAGCATTTACATACACATTAATCCAAATCTCGAGGGCTTTGTTTTGGATGTGGTGCTCGCAAATGGCCCCGTTTACATGAACCTGGATAAGAACAAGTGGAATTTGAATATACGAGAGCTGAATGAATAAGTGGAGGAAAGTACCCGGTGACATAGAAATGCCAGTCTATGTTCCTTTCAGCATTCTAAAGTTTTTATTGGTTTTATTCTGCTAACGTACTGAACTAGCTCTATGTTTGAGCCGTTTTGTTTTTTTGTTAAGATTCCCGTGTTGCCGATTCAATTGTAATCCATAGTATGACTGAGATTTTTCAGTATCTGCTAGATTATTGAAACTGCTATCCGGCACTTCATATCCCAGCGTATATGCACAGTTTAATGTCTCTTGTATTAGATGATATAATACTCACATTTGTGTGCACCGAAAATGTTGTATCAGTTGTCGTTCTGCGTCTAGATGCACTTGATGCAGGGGGGGGGTGGTCTTCTGTCATCATAATTTGATGGATGGTAGGTTTTCTGTTCAAAAAGAGGAAATGGACAAACACTTGTCAAATTATGTTAATCTGAGTTCCATAGCTACATCATTTTGGTTGGAGTACCAGCATCACAGTAATTAACACTACTTCATTATTGGTACTTATTGGTTAATACCGTTACAGACAATTAGCAGATAATGAGGTTATGGACAGATATGTGTTACACTTTACATGGAAATATGTCTCTCACTGTGACAGAGAGCCAGTCAGATGAGTGCTGGGTTAAGATGCAACAGAGCTACAGTGGTTTCAAATAATCGATCTGTGATTGTTATAGGGAAATGCAAAAAGAGACGATTGGCAAAATGCAGAGTATCAATCCCTGATTGGAACTGATTTCTTCTTCCAGAATCCAGTCACTGCCTCAGCTCCCTAGAGTTCATCCAAATGTGTGAACTTTGACCTGCACTGTGGTCCAAGACACGTTTCACAATGGTGGCCTGATGTAGGGCACAACATTTAAGTTGATCTGTGTAAGAAACAGGTCAAACTGAAAATGTGAGCATGTGTTTTTTCAGTGACAGCGAAAAATCGTTGGCCCCGAGGGACCAGTGCTCAGGAATGTGTGTGGATGCTGTGTACATTTTAAGAGGTTAAGCATCGGGTCAAGCGCTTTGAGAGGTCTATGGGTTGGTAAGGCAACGAGTTAAAACAACAAGAGAGAAAGAGAGCGAGAGAGAGAAATTCGGAGACCGAGGCGGCTCGCACGGACTTAAAGAAAAAGTGTGCAGTAAGAGCAAATACTTATTTGTAATCACACATTGGAGACGTCCCATATCTCATCAGTCATCGCTGAAGACGGGCTGTTCTACCGAGTTAACTCCAAACTCATTAAAAGCTCATTTCCCTCCTTTCCGTAACATCTCCACTGAGGACCTTGTTTATTCATTCGAAACTACAGGCCTCCTGATATATCATCAATTGAGGGGAGGTATTTAGGAGGAATTATGCCATTATCATTTTGGAAACTAATCAGCGCACTTATTACTACCAACAGTGGCCATGAATTTATATACTTATAGATTACCTCGAAGTAACTTCATGAACACCTGATTAGTTCCATCAAGGAAATCATCACCTGAATCTCTGAAGGATTTATGAAAGTTGTGAAATTTAGCGACAGACCAACAGTTATGGTCCATTTAGAACAGGGCTGCGTTCGAAACAGCTGCTTTGCACATTTCCTGAACAACACACTGACGGATGGAAGACCACTGCGCTCTCACCTCGCAACTTTACGACATGAAATCACGTCTGCTGTTACACAGGGAAGTTTGAAATCTCGTCACATCTCTAATCAATTCGGCTCCTTGATCACATATCTCCCCTCCGTCTTCCCTCCGTTCGCTCCCGTGTGAGAAAATGAGACGCAGCAAAAGATAGAAGGCAGATGGAGACGCACAGACACAGGAAGAGTGGTCATGATTGGGCTCTAGAGGATGATTTCAGTACGTGGATATGCACGGGTCTTATCGATACGAAAAATTACCTTTATTTTTTTGTGTTAATTAATTCAAATGAAAAAGAATCATTCACATCATCACAATAGTTGAAGTTATGGGTAGCATAGCTACAGCCCACTAAGGTAGAGGACAACATGTCATGAGTTCTTAGAGACTTATAGTTATAATAATATAGTTGAAGGTCATTGGAAAATAAGTACTTACATTGCATTTGATTCGATGGTTCGTTTGGTTCGCCAAACCTTGGGACCTCCTTTTTCAAATGCACCAACTGTGGTAAAAGCAAATGAAAAGAGAAAATGTTGAGATGAAAGAATTAAATGTGTGTAATCTTCCTTTAAACTTTCAACAGCAGGGACCCTTTATCACATGTCTCCCATTTGTTCCTCTGTAAACGTATGAAACGTCGGTTCCCCATTAAAATAGTCTGTGTTTTATCACTTCTAATCATGTTAATTTGACATATTCAGACTTAATTAATAGATCCAATCTCTCCTCACTTGCTCCACTGAGGTCCAACATGCTCTCAGGGATTTGAGCAGCTTAACGGCTGTCAATGTATTGCGGCGCAGAACTTGCCGGATAAGTTTTAAGACTGAATCCAGGAATTCTCTGTAAATGTGTCCTCCCACACAATCAGCGCGTGTGATTCTGTGCTTGTTTTCTTTTCTTTCTCATCAAGGCCAAGGCGTGCATCTGAAACTTCAGACGTCTCCAAATTAAATTGTCCTGTGTTTTTGTGTCCGGGTTCCACACGCCTGCTGAATATTCATACAAAATGCAGCTTTCATTTCCCCTCTCATCCACAGATGAGTTGATGTGGTTAAAATGGCTTTGAAAAAACACAAATCAGCCCGGCACAGCTATTTCCATAATCACTGACACCAAGTTAACACAACTCTCCATGTGTATTGTCCAATTTACATAATAAGCCTGTTTCTGAAAGCCGTTTTACACCGCATCATTGCACGGAATGAAGCTTTGACAAGCACGGTCCACGTCTTGAGTGTGCCCACCCCCGCCCCCCCTCCTCGCACAGAACCACTGACCTGCACATTCTACAGTCTGTGTGTAACGGCTGACAGTGTGGAAAACACAGGTGCCACCACATATTAATAATTCATGGCCGAGAAGATAAAGGTGAGCTGGTTGTAGAGCTGGAGGATCGGGTTGAATCAGGTAAACAGGACCAGCGACTGCCAATAAGTGCTGGCACATCACATCTCGTCGCGGTGATGTTTCAGCGTTATTTACTTGGCCTGCTGAGAATGTAGACAGCTATCTTACTGCCACGCTGACAACAAACGCCATTTACAGATGTGCTGCAGAGGATCCCAAGATTATTACTATTACTCTTTCTGCAGTTTGCAGTTCACACATGTGCCGTTCTCTACGTAGACAGGTTCCGGAAGCTTGGCTGTTGTAGTGACAGACAGGAGACGGCAACAGCGAACGAGAAGAGCAGCAGGAGGCAGGACATTATGAATATAGCCTGCCCCCCAAAAACAAGAGCTTCAGTGTTTTTGTTTACTATTGTCATCCTGCCAACCTGCCTTTGCATTTCGGCATTGGCGTGAAGACCAGATGCAGAGGAGTATGGTTCGATTCTTCCAGTTCCAGGACATTTGATTTCTGCCAAATGTTGCAGGTCCCGTAATGGAGACCTCATCTCATTCACCTGCATCTCCGCCCCTTTGCATAACACGAAGGGGCAGCAGGAAATTGCGGAGAGTCTAACTCGGACAGTTGCATTCACACATGCGCTGTCTGAACTCTGGAGACCCTCAAGCCCCCCACCCCCCCTCCACCCCCACCCCAGCCTGTCTCTGGGGTCCGGTGGATGAATAAAAGTAAGCACCCATCGTGACACCAGCGCTTACACCATCAGATCACATGCAACAACAACAACGGCGACGACAGGACACGATCCTTCACTGGCAAAATGTGTGTTCACGGTGATGCATGATCAAGACGGCCGGCTGGATTTATGACTAATGTTTGCGGCTTAACATAACAGTGACGGTGTGGGTGAAATATTCACTGGGTCAAAGAGCTGACTCCAGGGCAGGAGAGACACCGGGAAGTAAATTCTGTTGACAGCACATTAGACGGAGCAGAGGGGGGCAGAATGCGTAAAAGGCATCTCTGATGGGAACTTGATGGGGTTCACGTGAGGTGAGCGGCGCGGCAGGCACTTCAATGTGATCTCGGTAAATATTCATGAGTTGATTTTGATCAGTGTGCGTTTCTTCGAGTTATGGATCAGTGTATTTCACTTTCTACCCAAAACTTTTCCGTCTCTGTCCCCCTGATGAACTTTGCTACGGATTACAGACACAAAGTAGATGGGGAAAGGCATTTGGACACACATGGACACACATTCATTTGCGTCTGTATGCCAGAGGCCGTTTGCATTATGTGCATGTGAATATTAGCCACCTGCACAGTCATGCAAAGGCACTCTTTTGTCCGAGTGTAGTACAGGATGAAAGGCTGGTTTGATGTCTTTCCGGTCAAATAACACACATTATCCAGGCCATAATTATCATCTCACAATGTGTGCAAAGACCTCTCAGTGATACCGGACCATTTAAGTTTAATGATGCCTGGGTTGCTTGGTGGGCCAAGTGCCTTCTGACTCTGCAGTACCTATTGTGACTCCTCCAGCCTCTACTTGGCTATAATGGCCAAATGGTAAGAGTATGGAAAAGCTGGCGACTGTCCATAAGTGAAACCAAATTGACCCAATTACCCCATGATGGCTGGTATTGGTCATGGCGCCCACCTCCTCAGTGTTAATAGATGGGGCATGGGCAAAATGAACATAACATGACATTGTTTCTTTCTTTTTTTTAAAGAAATCTATACTTAACTATTTATTCATGATTTTACGCAGGTTAAAACATTTCAGGTTTTACAGATGTAAAAGAGACTTGATTGTGAAATTCAGTGGGAAGTAAACACTGACTCCTGATTGGTCAAGTGTGTGTCCCGATAGACCCTCTATACTACAAGTCCAGCCCCTTGCTCACTACTGTGCAGACACAAAATGGAAGCATTTGTATCCAGAATATATATAAGAACCACCATACGTTTCCCTCATACTTCCATTTTTATACTACTTGTAAATACATTTTGCAGTACTCGAGTGATACATAATTTGTATACTCCCACAGATCTTTATAAAGCAGCCTTAAATCTCACGATGGCAGTGGGTGCAGTAAACTACACACCCCCTTATTTCTTCGAAACAAGAACCTCCCAAGTGCTCTCAGGTCTGAGGGTTATTAATATTCATCCTCCTGCCTAGGAAATGGTTGACGTCAGTAGATTGTCACCCTGGAGCAGCTTCATCTTCCAAAGCATCAAATAATTACACCAATCCTGGAAAGGAATGACATTCCCCACACCTCCTCTTCTTTCCTCTGACGCCCTTTTCCCTCCTACTCAGCCTCTCTTACCCCCCCCCCATCTATTCAGATAAAGTTTTTATTTGATCAAATAATGTATTAGTAAAGGTACACAGCGGAAGATACAGAAGGTCATAGCATTGAAGGCAATATATGACCACAATCGACATGCTTTATCACTGGGGCCTCTCTCCATCTCTGTCTCCTTGATTTCCTCGTGTCTTCAATTAATCTGCCCTCCCTCCATCTCCTCCCTACTGTTTTCTCTTCTTCATTAACAGTAAGCGACAACATTGTTTTTGACTTGGCATTTCCTCTCCTCCTCCTTCCCGTCCCGTCTCATTCTCCCAAACACGCAAACTCCGCGCTGACGTATGACATATGAAAACCTCGCGCCTCTCCCTCTAACATCGCCTTTCTCCCGCCATGTCTCCCTCTTCCCCCTCCAAATCATCCCGGCACTGTTCAATTACGCCATTATCCGCTGACACGTGTGTGATGTCATCCCTCTTCTCGTCTCATCATTTCCCTGCATCCTCCATTCCTCTGCTATTAACTCATCATCTCTCTCCTTCCCTCGCCACGCTCTATAATATGCCCTTGAAGCACTTGTGTTGGAAATCCTCGATTTCTCTTTATCCTGCAAACTCATCCATCCCCTGATCCTTTTCGAGCGTGTGACTATGAAGGTTCATTACACCTGACACTCTTGGATTTCGTTACCTTTTTTCTTCTTGCCACGGCAAGAAAAAAAGGTCTGGTGCATGCGGTCGACTCAAATGACTGATGTGTTGTGCTGTTGACAAAGCAGAGCAACAATAACCACATGTTGTTGCTGAGGTGGAGAAAGAAGAGGCAATGTAGCATGAAGGAATGTACAGTATTGTATCTCTTGGTGAGTACATCTATAGCAGAATGGGAAGGTTGAAAAGAATCAAGCCTTTACATTTAACCCTCTCGTGCATTATTGTGTTGGAAGAGGCAATAGAACTCGTCATGTGCAAATGAGTGTATTTTAAATAAGAGACAATGCCAAACATAAAGGTTTCGTGATCTGATGAATAGAAATCAAATGGTTGTTTTCTACTGTCATTTGGTTTCGTTGAGCTCTGTCAAGGGATGACGTAATACTAGCTGCGTTGCCTTCAATGAAGGTTTTATTTAGTATAAATAAAAGCTGAAAAGAAACAAAATAATGGATTTTCATCATCACTGACACATGGATAATTCAGCCCTTACATACATTCACAAATGACATTCCCTCCTCCCCATTGTCACGGCCGTCACCATCAAATGCCTGGATTCCTTTCTGGAGCATAAATGACATCACTTATTCTCAAATGGGACACTTATTCCCCCGAATTACTCCGCCCCTTTCCTGTTCGCCTGCCCTCGCCCTCCTCCCCTCTCCTCCCCTGCTCCTCCTCCAACTCCATCTGGCTTGTCTGTCCTTTGCAGGCCCTCTCTTTCCCCGCCCTCTCTCTCGCCTCTTATTTGCTCTACTTCAGTAACCTCCCATCTCCATAGAGGTATCTTTCCTCCGCCCCCCCCCCCCCCCCCCCCCTCGCCCCCCTCTCCCCTCTTCTTCACCTGATGTTCGCCACTATTCTGTGTTTCCTTTCACTTTCTTTGTTCTTCTCATCTCACCTCCTCCTCACATCTCCTCCTCCACTTTGCTTTCACTTTTCCATCCCTGCTGCTCCCTCCGTCCCTCTGTGTTGGGGAGTGTTAGAGCCATTGTGCCCACATGAATTAACATTGCAGACCCCCTTTCCCCTTCGTCCCCGTAGCCTGCATCCAGCCCACATGAATCATCCGGCTGCTCAGATTTGCTCTCGACCGTGCGATATTCAGGGGGAATTTTCCTATTCATGTAACGGGCATAGTGGGGGGTGAAATGTTTTCCTGAATTCATCATCTGCGAGACCATTCATATTCCACCCCTCCTCATACCACAGTTCCCGAGCAATCACGGAAGTGGAAATGCTTTACACATAAGAGCACATGCCATCATCAGGCCATGTATTGATGTGCCCAATTAGGGCACTTCATGACTGCGCACTTGTGAAGATGTCAGACAACTGTCAATATCATAAAGGTTAGATGATTTCTGAGAGGAAGGGTAAACACATGTAATTGATGGATTCACCACGTTGGGTTCAGGTGACCCTCTTTACCACTATTTCTCTTCAACAGCTCCCTCCTCGCACTGCAGCCAATTTTCTCTTCTCCTTCACCCTTCGTTGTCGTCATTCTTTCCATTTACCTTCCTGGCCTTTGTGCCTTTCAGTTCTTTGATTATTTCCATTATTTCCTCAAAAGAATCTCAACACAAAACATCATCTCCAAAGCCTCTTCCTTTATTTAACTTGTAGGGTGGAGGGGTGGGGGGTGGGGGCTTGTACAATGATTGGTTTTGGACGTTGAGTCTCGCACAATCAAAAGGTTCTCTATAGATTTAATACAAGTCAGCTCTGAGTTGCAGTGTATAGGGGAGAAGGGGGTTTCATCAAAGCTGCAGTAATGATTTTACTGCTACGATATGCAGATCATTCCCCATTCAATCTACAGCGGAGTTTAATAAAACTGTGAATCGACATTTCACTGTCCTGACTATGGACATGATCACACATCTGCACTCATGGGGAATCGCATAATCAGTGGTACAGACAGGATAAGTGCACCCACATACCACCAGACAGAAGGTTACACACACATACGTGTGCAAGCAGAGTCTATGTACCGACTGACCCGAGGTTGAACTGAAGCTGATTGCAGTCATCAGTCTCTCAACTTCATTTTCTATAGGAGAATGACACGGTGATTAATGAGATGAATGGACATAAAAGGAGGATGGGGGGGGGGGAAGAAATGTGAGTGCATGATGGAGAAAAAAGAGCGAAAGACGGTGGAGGGAGAGAGAGGGAGAGGGAGAGAGAGAGAGGGGGCGAAGATAATCAGGAGAGTGAGTCGGAAAGAGAAAGATGTAATAATGATGAGAGAAGGCGAGAAGAAAAAGAAATAATCATCCCACTTTCCGCTAACGGTGTTAGATGCTGATTGGTTGAGTGACCTCGAGGCCAACACTCTTGCGGCACTATTAGCAACAGGATGAGTGATGGGGAAAATATAGTCCCGCGAAGGCCCCAAAGAGTTTGGATAAGGAGATAGCGCTGCCACCTTATGGCCAACTTGGCCTGTCTGTTTTTATTTTTTTATTTTTTTATTTATTTATTTATTTTAAACCTTAGGTCAAGACCTTAAATGGTTTGGACTCTTGTTATCCTCACATGACACAGGTACTAATACGCTTTAATGAGCCTTGGCCCTTGGGTGACAGAGTGCATGCACTCATTTTGGGCTCCCTCATGACAGTCGTACTAGCATGTCGTAATGAGCCCCGGCTCCCAGGGAAAGAGTTTGGGTCCCCTGATGACATGATTGCTAATATGTTTTAATGAGGCAGGGAGACAACATTTAGTCGTTAGAGTCTCCATGTGAGGAGCTGCAGCATCATCTAATGAGCCTAAAGGTCCCTAGGTGACAGCTGCTGTGTTTGGGTGGTCTCCATAAACAAGACTCTTAGGTTTTGTTTTCACATTTGGGATGTTTTGAGAGCTGCTTAAAGCCAGCGTGATTATTGAATAATGAATGAACGTGTAGTCTAATGATAAATAATTTCGCAATTACAAGAATAAAAACCCGGGTAAATCAAAAATGAATGGCGCGACTGCTTTTACCTGTGTTTCTGTGACAGAACGATCACGACAGCGTGAGGTGGGAGAGAAACCTGGCCCAGGTTTGCGAATCCCTTATTTTTCTTTTTGGAGGTGAATAAGTAATGTGGAGTCGACGTGCGTGCGTGGGGAGCGAATGACGGGGGTTGGGGGGGGGGCTGCTCTGCTCTTCTGACAGAAGCAGTATATAGGGTCATTTCACCTGTGATGGAGGAGGAGAGAGTGCAGACTGGCCGTGGTTTTAATTTTCAACTTTCTCAAAATAATCTTCTTCTACATCTATACTATATCATCCTCACCGTGTCAGACACGTTTTTTTCTCGCTAAGGCGAGACCTTCCTCGGCTGCCTGTGTATTAATTCTGACTGATTTCTAAGCACAGTCTATGATTAATAAATTTCCTTCTTGCATATAAACACTATCTCTATGCAATATATATATATATACAAATCTTCCTTCTTCAGTTTCAAGAGGTCTTTAACTGCTCATTCTCTCTTTGGGGAATTAGTGGAATTAACAGAGCTATGATTGGCCCTTGTTATTGTATTGCCTATAAGACAACACACAATTATGCTGCTTCTCTGTTTTAATTGAGTTTTTCTAGAAATTAGCAGTGACAATGAAAACAAAGGTTTCTCCAGTGGGTGGTTGAGCTCAGTTAAAAGGATGTGGCGAGGAGTTGAACACCATTCTCTGCACATATCTAATGAAATAATTATGTTATCCAACCTTTTAATTTCTGATCCTATAGTTCACATGCATGCATATATATATATATATATATATATATATATATATATATATTGTATATATATATTCTATAGTGATTGACTGCTGCAGAGAAATATTTTCAAATTCCTCTATTTTCAACAGTATTGAGCCTAAAAAGGGTAAAGCACAATGCCACACTTGCACATAAATACATTGAAAATATGTCTTGTTGAGTGCAGTCGGAATGCTGAGATCAGACGTGACGGATTCCTCTCAGATCACAGAGGCCGACTTAGCTATTGTTAAATTCATATTATGTAAGTTTAAAAAAAGAAAAAAGAAAAACACCGAGACGTCAAAGAGCGATAAGATGAGGCGGGAGTGAAGCGAGAAAGAAGATGCCCGCCAACAATATCCTGAAGTTTTCTTACAACCCACAACAAGACTGCGATGCCCCCCCGGAGGGCCCAGTCCGCTCACTTGAAAAGTGCTGATTCCGCCCCACAGTGCTTCGATTTCGCGTGTTAGTAAGTTACTTTGATCTCTGTATGTTTGCAAGCGCACCTACAGACTGACAAATAGTCCAAACACACACACACACTTTGCAACAAGATTTACACCCTGAAAATGCTTGAGATTGGTTTTCAAATGTCCACACACACACACCAGTGCCAACACCTTGCCAACGGAGAAGAAAGATGGGATTTAGACGAAATACTAGACTGTCAACATTTCGGACAAGAGAAACTTTTCTCTCCCCATGACACGCACACGTATATAACACAAAGGCTAACATTTTGCTTTTTTCCATTATCAAATCCCTGTGATGCCACCCAACCCCTGCCCCCCTGCACCCCCCCCCCGCCCCCATCTTACTGTCTTTGTTTACTCGACTCCTTTGTCCTTCACCATGACACCACATCCTAAATCTTACTCCTGAGCCTGATGGGTCCAAGGCTTCATTCATTGCCCTGTGGATGAAGATGGAGATCATCAGCACTTAAAGGCACAGTGTGAAGGATGCAGTGACATCTATTGGCGCAGCTGCATACAATAGTGCACCTGTCCATTCCCTTCTTAAGGCAGGTGAGAACCTACGGCCCAATAGCATTCATAATAACATGTCTCCAAAACAACTTGTAGGGATATCACCGTCTCTTACAGTCTCTGACCAAATATCACCCTCCATTTCCATCACCACCTTCGAATCAGGCATTTGTATGGGAGAGTATCATGGAATTTACAGTCAATCTCAGGAGCCATATTTTTTTTATGATTTACTTCCCTCATATCCAAACTCTAAACATTTGATCTCCCCCCTTCATCACTTGTTTTTATGGTGCCAGTAAATGCCAGTCATGTCAGGGAGGCCTAGGCCGGGGGGTACAGGGGGCGGGGGGGGGGGGGGGGGGGGGGGGGGGGGGGGGGGGGGGGGGGGGGGGGGGGGGGGGGGGGGGGGGTTCAGGGTCAGATGTAGTATGCAGAACCGTTACGCAGTCTACACCGCTTTAAAACTAAACCGAGTGTGATACTGCTGAGTGACCACCTTTACACTTCCCTCTGGGTCATGTCGGGTTCTTTATCATTTCTGCTGTGATGTATTTCATCAGTTTCCCCAGATAAAGTGGAAGTGAGATTCAGTATCTCAGGAATATGGGGTTGTTGAAACAGGACAATGGACATTATCTCTAACCTCAAATGAAGCTTTTAAGGTAGCTAAAACATAATATAACTACTGTTATGTCTCTGTTATATATCTTAACATTTATAAGATGAATATAAATTTGTCTTATCTAACAAACCTGTTATTTTGTATAACTGATATTTTGTGTGCCACTGTGTACGCTTTTACAATTTATTAAAAGCATCAGTAGAATAATGATAATGCTGAATGTTCACAATAGAGCTGAGAAGTTCATTTTCAGTGCTACTGGGTTTTTGTTTTTGTTTTCAAACGGGACAGCCACAGGCTATTAATAGATTTACACTTTGTTTGCGTGTTCAATCCAATCAGATCCTTTAATTCCATGAAACATTTAGTAACAATACATGTAGGGAGGCAGATGATTATGTGAAATTAGCCGTTAAGCTGCAGCTTTGGTGCCGAAGGCTAAAACAGCACACACTCAGTAAGACTTGAGGTGATCAACCCTAAAAGCTGGAAATAGCAGACTTCCTTAATTAGTTAGATTTAAATTGTCAACATTTAGATTGAGTTATCAATCTATCTTTTAATTTTCTTTTGTTAATAAAAGGCATACTGATTAGCCGTCTGAAAACAGTTGTTTATAGTGACACCTGTGGCAGTGATCCGTTTACTGACATGTCCATTCAATCTCAACACGTCTATTGATGTTTGTACTGCAAGTGTAAGTTACTCAATTAGTTTCACTGATGTTGAAGAATACTGCACTGATACTGATGACAACAGGTAAAATCATTCTGTCTAGTATTCACCAATTTAACATAGGTGGCTGTGTGATGATCCTACTAATGACATTACATAGATTGGTAATACATCTTAAACACTTTTCACTTGGTTGTAATGAGACCTTTTACAGATCTGTCATGGTCCTCGGGAGGTTAATATAAAGGGTCATAAAAACTGCACTTGATTATAGTGGAACTATTCAGGTGTGGGGTGTTTTGCCCTTCCTGTGCACATGGAGACCTACACACTGACCAAAGAGAGGTACCACTCTATTCTTCAGAGGCCTGTCATCCCTTCTGGCTTGTGATGGTGTGGGAAAGGATTCCTTTTCCAGTGGGACAATGGCTCTAAACATGCGGTGACACTGTGCTGGGTCTGTTTGAAGTCCAGGGAAGAGCAAAGAGTGCTGACATGCATTGTTATACCTTCACAGCCATCAGACCTCAGCCCCTGCCCAACATCATTGGGAATATTTGACAAGGCAAAATGTGAGAGCTGCCGCAACATCACAAGAGTTTCCCCGAGATGTGTCGAGAAATACCCAACAATGTGGATTCTCATATTTTTCAAAAACGTGCAGAATCGTCGCTGTGATAAAGGTCGACAGTGGACTCGATATGTTTTCCCCTCAACTTTTACTACGTGCTTCGAATTATTCAATTACTAAAAACGTTTCGTATATGGAAAAGTGGAGCGGTAAAAGTAAAAGAACCATAAAAGAACCATAACTTTAACGAAATTTTACTCAAGAGGGAGAAGAAAAAATGTAAAGCTAAAGTAAAGCCAGGTTATGATTTCAAAAGTGGAGGGTGAGAGAAAGGATATAATGTTGATCCATGAACTTAAAGCAGAATACATGCAATCATAGTTCAGTGCATATTATATCACCACAAAATAAGACTCGACTATGATGACTATGATTTTACGAAAATGAAATCAATCAAATGAAGATACATACATCAAACACGTACGGCCTCAGAACACAGGAAATCAATTCTATAAAGAATGACCTCTAAAATGTACTTCTCACAGTTGAGGGATTTGCTCAAAAATATTTAAGAGATAAAGCAAAGTTGCAAGTCAAGCAATTAGTCCCATGCACTGGGAGAACTTAAGAAAGAAGAGGTGGCTTCATCACACAGCCAAATAACAGCTATTGGATGAACATCTGTGTGATTGGTGATGTGACAGACACTCAACGCCGAGCTATTCAAACAGCTGCTTGGACGTTTCTCTGTTGAACCTCATTTGTGAGACGGTTACAACAACGGCCGAGACAAAAGGCGAACTTTGACATTGCCATCAATTGAACGTCTCCTTGCGTCCTCTCTGATGAGGTTGTTATGAACACATGGGCCTCGCAGGGCTGTGTCTCATCTCCGGCATTATTCTCTGTGCTCGCTAATGAAATCATACTGCATGATAGCAATTTCAAGCTATTTGAATATGCTGATGCTGAAGACTTAATGGGCCTTTTTTTTTTTTTTTTAATAAAATGATTATGTCTCTAAATATGTTCTCTAAATTTGCAGGGCAGAACTTTGGTGCATTTAAAAACAAATAGATGCTTATTGCTAATACTTAAAAACCAGACACAGGAAACTGTGTCTACGAACATATACAAAGAGGAGCCTCAACGACTTATTTATCCCGAATGCAAATCAGCTGATATAGTCAACAAACTTTGGATCCCCCTGACAAGTGGAGGTGTTTACATCCTTGTTTATCTTTGTATTTTCTAGGTGAGACTTGATATATAGACACGCATTTGCACATTAGCATTCACATCCATTTTCAGCCGTCCTCATCATAATACATCGCTCGACACCTCATTGTTCTTTTAATGAGACACAAGTTTGAAAGACTCTCCGTGTGCCGAGTTCCTACGGAGTCTTAAGCAGCTGCTGCAACGTCTGCATGCATCAACATGACACACACACACACACACACACACACACACACACACACACACACACACACACACACACACACACACACACACACACACACACACACACACAGAAACATTTCAGTGGTTTGATATAATTCATGCGGATATTTTTGGATGGCTGGAATCCAACTGAGTTTTTTTTGACCAATGCATTCACAGATCCCGCATATGAATAAATACACTGACACGAACGCTGGGCAGAATTAAGCATGAGGACTGACTCAGAGGCTACTTCCTATGTGACACTCTGGTCAGCGGCCCACGGAACCATTTTCCATGTTGCTCGCTGAGGCATGTATGCACAACATGACCACATGTAAACAAGCACACAGCACATGACAGGCTGGAGAGGGTACTTCGTATTCCATCTCATATGTTTACATATCTGATGCCGAGGCCTGAAGTCCTCTCGCTCTGCAGCACTGGTGTACTTTTGTGTTTGTGAACATTGTACTCCATCATTGTTACGACTTGAGTAAATACTAACTCGCAGACCACATAATTAGGTACACGTGTTCAACTGCACGTTATCCACAGATCAGGGGGTCAGGGTGCATATTATCTACTGAGGTTCACAACCAGCATGGGAATGAGGCAATTTAAATGACTTTGAATATGGCAGATGAGCTGGTCTGAGTATTTCAGAAACTGCTGACAATGAGATCACAGTCCTACAAAGTCCTCCACAGTCACCAGATCCAATCCAATAGAGGATATGTGGGATATAGTGGAATGAGAGTTTTACATCAAGGATGGTAAAACCAAGGATCTAGGAGCATTGTTTTAACCACCATGCTGAATCCATGCAATGAATAATTAAGGCACTTCAAGGGGGAAGAGTGAGTCCATTCCACTGCAAGCAAGTGTCCCTAATAAAGTGGCTAAAGAAAGTATATCACCATGCTGGAAAAAGACACGCTGCTGTAAGTCGCCTCTGCCGTGCAACATACAGGAATGCAAATCAAGGCATGCAGTGAGCATGAGTGACAAATGTAAATAAACACTATAGATTATTGTATATGCAGGTATCAA
>JAFBJT010106261.1:107893-131056 GCA_016785325.1 Chascanopsetta lugubris
GAAATATGGTGCGTGCCATTTGTGACCCCATTTAGGCTGAAATGCACCAACCACAACACAAAACCACAACACAAAACCACAACACAAAACACACCAGGTGTGGCGGCAATATCTATGCATAACAGAAGCTATGGCAGCAATTGAAAGTTAAACTGAAATGATAAATATTACTTAGAAAACTTGTAAAGGATATATAATATCCTGTTGGTAATTACATAAAATTAATTTTGTTTTATTTGGTCATTCATGGGCTGAAACTATGACAAAGGGTATGTAATGTGAACGTTCTAATGAATGAGAAATAAAAATGATAAATGGAATCCGATTAAATGCCCTTGACTGGCTCCAGCTGAAAATGGTAAAAATACGTTAATGATGGTTGAGACATGGTGGTTGTGCAGCCGCCACATCTCAGCCTGTCCTCTAAAGCTCTTTGGTTTTATCAGTTTCAGATGTAAACTGCTCGGGCTCAGTTTAGGAGAGCAGCTTGTGTCAGTGAGTTAACACATCAGAGACACTGAATTTCTGACCTCATTATCCTTGCAGTTTCAGACAGAGCCATTTCACAGGTCCACTCGGGCCCACTGAGCTGCTCCCCTATCATGAATCCTGAAATAATTAATATTCAGAATGAAGACTTTTTAATTGCTCTAACAACTCAATTTCCAGGGTGTGGCTTTCTGGGGACTTGCTGGAGTCATTTATTTCATATGGCTTTTTATTCTTTTCACAAGATTTCATGTGTAATTACCTCGAAACAGGGCCAAATGTTTCATGAGCCCTCTGATTGCGAAAACAGGCGACGGCAAAGCCCTGAGCTACAAGACTGAGAATTACCAGCAGAGAGCCATCGCCACTCAAGGTGTATGTGTGTGTTAAGTATGTGTGTGTGTGTGTGCAAATCTGTGATCACAGCTCGTGTGGATGTGTGTAAAAGATTTAAATCCCGATGACTTGAGAAAAAAAGGATGGTGTGTGCGTGTGTCGGTGTGCATGTGTGTGTGCATTACTACTGGCTGAGCTACTTGATATTTAATGAGGGCAGGGAAAAGGGTAGAGAAAAGGCCATCTGGGTTCTTCTGTGTAGTTGTGAGTGAAAGTTGTGTTTCCTCTCGTGTGTGTGTGTAATTATGTGTCGTCATCAGTCATGGAGGCTTAGGTTGCAAAATACTCTAGTCCACTGTGGGCTAAGTGATTTGGGGTTGTTCCTGCAACATGCTCATTATATATGCTGCAATGTCAAGCTTGAGGCCAGGCCAGAAAAAATATGCAAGGCACTGTTGCACTGTGGGTCTCCGCTGCACCCTAATGACCAGCAACATCGTCATGGGATGTCTGCAACAACATTAGTTTATTGCAGCAGCTGGAGAAATCCAGGCGGAACTCTCCATCCTGCAAGTCAATGCTTTCACTGTATCCACCACAAACTACACAGTGAGATCGACAGGGTTTGATGAACGCTGAAGTTATAAAGACAAAAATAACAAGAGAAGAGTTGAGAATGTTACAATCAATGCCAGGTCTAATCCGACATTTACTCGACCCAGATGGACCTGGGCAACAGGCACAACACCAACCTCAGCAGTTAGACATGTTACTGACAAGCAACAGGTGAAATCATCTGGAATAATTTCATCTTGCAGTGAATTATCGACTCATCAAAAGCTATAATATTGTAGGCGGTGCACAGTTGCACAGTGAGCATTTATACAGCTGTACATCACTGTGTGGCTGTGGATTTCCCAAACTCAGTTCCCCAAAATGGTGTTGTTTTTTTTACATGACATGTTTATTTGTATTTTTATTCTATTGTGCTACACACAATTAAATAGAGAGATACGTTTGTGCACACGTGGGCGAGTGTGTGTACTGACCTATATAGGTTCCTACCAGTATGTGTATGTATGAGTGAATCTACTGAGTCGGGATCTTTGAAGTCAACTGTGCCCGACTCACACTCCATTCAACTGTCATTCTGGATCACTCACACTCACACACACACACACACACACACACACACAATACAAATACACACAAGCGCAGATGAAAATACACACAAACAGCATAAGGCGGCAATGTACACATTGACTTGAGTACACACAGAAGACTCAGAAGATTGGACATTTATCCTTTCTAGTTTCTCTTTTGGAGAGAAAAGAAAAAGGAAAACAGACACTGACAGATGCACAATAATGCATCATACCCTGCACACAGACTTGCCACAATTGTAAAAAAAATAAAAAATAATAAACAGTGCACAAAATCACTGAAACTAGAAAGGCATGCAGTGAAGTGCACGTCTCCATCAGGGCCTGACACTGCCTTATATTACATTAGGACACAACAACATGCTAACACTAGTAGCCAATAGCCCTTTAAATGCAATAAACAACAACAACAAAACAACTAGTCTGAATTAAGAAAACCAGGACGTGAGAATTCTGATCTGTAAATGTCAGGTTTATCTTTGTTGACAGTCAAATAGTGCAATAATCGTTCCGTCTGCGTCCGCTCTCATTTGGTAAACATGGAGTCAAATCTGTTACACGGCAACGAGGCACCTTGTGGGACTCATTCCGTCTGATGATTGTTCTAAATGGTGCAGTAAAGGCCAAGGAACATGAAGTCATTTTACAAAACCAGGTGCATGAACCCAGTGGTGCAGACGCTGTTCTCGGGTCCCAGGAGGAAAATGGTCTCAAACCCGCACACATGGCCGTACAAAGTGGTTTCCTGACAACTATACCCTGCTGTACAAAGCGGCTTGCTGACAAAGTGGCTTATGAAATTCTGACATGTATGAAGCACAATGCTGTGTGTGCAACCGTGTGTTTTATGCATGGAAATGTGGAGAAATGATGCAGCGCTGGTGAAAAGGTACAAAAGAAGGAAATAGCATGAAACATGCATTCTTTAGCCGTAATGCCGTATATACTTGTCCTTGAGACTGGATAAAATGGGTTGAAAAGAGAATGATAAAAAGTATCATAAAAAAGGCTCCAATTCTTGAGATTGAGGTTGAAAGGATTTACTTAAAAAATAGAATAAGGAGAATTTGCATCATTCTATAGTCACCGAAATGCACCTTCTTCATAGAGTGAGCCCTAAAAATTTTAATTATAGAGCAGGTCCACTTTATAAATACTGCCATGTTGCACTACCATGTTGTTAAGGTAACCCAGAGTGGACAAACTAAAGAGCTTTCGAGTTAAAATCATAACGGAAGGCTACTATGATCGTGTATGGAAAACAAGAATGAAAAACATAACAAATAATGCAACTTCACAACTAAATGCCCCACACTGGGCATTTATGAGTTCACTAGGCTTTAAAGCAATAACAGCAATAATAAATATCCCCCAATCTCTATAAGTCTCAATGCTTTGCTTATAATGCAATTGCACATGCACAGGGAATATAACCTTAAAGACATGTAAATGATGTGTATGTAATTCCAACCAAATCATGACAGTTGATGCTCCACTAAAGGTAATTCTTCCACTCGGGGGTGTTATCTCAAACAGGCCAGGCATATCCAGAAATGTGACAATGTAAAATGGATGTGCCAAATTTCAAAAGGAATACTTCACAGTTCATTAACAGATTTAGCGAATCCCTGGGGGGTTATTTATGGACACAATAGATATAGACACAACGAAGGAGCAGCAGACAAAACCCAAACATGTCAATATTTGATGAGAGAGACTGGGGTGCTGCTCAAGTGCTTACATAACAATTTGCTGTGACGCACAGTCCATATAAAAGGTAGAGATGAAATTGGCTTCTCAGATCAAAAAGAAACACTGATTAAAGGACAGATAAAACAGACTGACTGATAAAAAAAACAAAAGAATCTGATTTCCAGGGTCAGCCGAGTTCAGATGTTATAGTAATCAACATTTGAATTTAAACAGCTTTGAAGGCGCTTTTCTCGGTGCTTGTCTGGTGTCAAACACATTTCTCACAGTTCAACAAAGTCATCAAGGTTAGTGCCCATGAATTATCACTTCGCTCCGACTGAACAAATGACTTATTGTATTTCATTCAAAACATCAAGCTCAGAGCCCATGGAATATTTCTAAAAGTTAGTTGCACCGGACCAATAAAACAAGGTCAAAGGAGCACAACCTTAACTCATCGGACTGACACCATTTATATTTGAAAGGACGAAAACTGGCACTTCAAGTCAAAAGCAGAGGAATGGTACATTTTGCAAAACGTTAAGATTCAGAAACACTAGCAGCGTTATACAACTTAAATCATTATTCCAGATGTTTATTAACATGAATTAACTTCACCACCCGAAATCACAACTCTACGCATTGTACCATTACACCATGCAGGTTTTTCTTGCATTTGATCCAACATATCAAAACTGGAAACTCCAATATTTACCTTACCTTATTTTTTTCCCTTTTTCTAGTTGCACCTAAAAACAATCAGGCTAAAAACAACTGCAGGCCCACAAGTAGAAATCCAAACGCAGCAGAAGTAGGCACACCTTTGATTTCTAATTAGGGTTAACTGCATGAAGGTGGTTATAAAAGAAGCTGTGAACGTTGCAGCTTTCTCACTTCTGACTGCGCCTGAAACTGCTGAGGGTTGAGTTCAATGCAACATGACTACACGCAGTAAAAGAAGTGCCTGAATGGGGTAAAGATAGAAAGGGGTAAAGGAGCATCAGCATGCAACTGAACATCAGCCAAAACATAACTGCAGCAGTGGCCAGGAGAAAAAAGGTTACGCCAAGCACAATTCGCTATTTATAAAAAGAGGACAGGCAAATGGTTGGCGGGAAATAATGTGTGAAAAATGTTGCTTTGGTGACCGCTCACTTGAACAGTGCAAAGGACATTTAAACTGCAGAAAAAACGAAAAAGGAAGAGCTGCCAGAGACTATGAAAAGAGGCCTGATGAATGTTGGCGGCAAACTCTTTCGCATGAAACCAAAAAAAAAGTCTTTGGATCAGTCAGGTTCCAGCATGTTTTGGCGCCAATGTGGTCGAGACTATTACAGCGATGCAAGGTACCAACGTGAAGGTTGGAGTGTAGCTTGAGTCCAGGAGGTGTCGGGACAATTAATTTTATAGACACTGCGATGAAAGGAAGTTTTTAAATCTACATACTGAATAAAAAGTCCAGCTGGAATCTTGTGCCAAGCTTCTTTAAAATACATTTACCACTGATTCCAAGTTTAATGAAAGGGGAAATAAAATCAACTCAAAGGTGTTTCAAGAAGACTGAAGTGAAAGCTAACACCTGGGCCCAAGTTTGAATTCAATACAATCGAACAACATGAACACGGAGGAGGAATCTATGAAGAAGGGCAGAAAATCTCTCCACGGACAAGTATAACCCGAGCTCACCCCAGACAGAGAGGATACAGAAATTAAAAGAATGGGAACCCACAAATGAGGGGCAGTGACTTATTACAGTTGAATTCTCACTATGAGCCTTCCATTATAATACGGTTCATCCAGCATTTCTGTTTTTCCAGTTAATTGGCTTCATTTCTCTCGGGCCTCAGCCAAAAAGAATAAAGGCTGATGGAAATGGACCGGATTTGTAATGTGACTGATAACGACCATGGCGTGCGCTCATTTGTTTCGCAACGCTCTTTTTTCCAACTTAAAACTCAACTTGCTCCAGCCCAGGTTGAAATGAATAGTGTTCCAAGCCTTGAGGTTTTTAAAATGTTAATTTGACAGAACATTTAAGGACATTTCATTTTGTTTCCCTCTGCTTTCCTGTCATTTGAGTGGATATTATGGAGGTTCTGTAGGTGTTTGTACATCCCTGTGAACCCTATACTTCTGTGGTGGTGGTGGTGTGTGTGTGTGTGTGTGGGTGGGGGGGGGGGGGGGGGTGTGTGTGTGTGTGGGGGGGGGGGGTACTTTTTAGTTTCATCTTGGGGGTCAGAGTCTGATGAGCTACTTTGGCCAGACACTTCCATCATCAGCTGGGACAACTCGGCCAATCACAGGTGGCCGTGCCAACTGGCCAATCAGAGAGGTCTGGGCTTCTCTGTGCAAGAAAACTTCACTGTTGCTTGAACATCTGAGACTGTCGACCTGCTCTTGTAATGAAACTAATTAAAATGTATGACCCAAAAAACAAGTAAAGTAGGTCTCCCTTAATGACCAACTGAGCCCAAACCAATCCTCTTAACAGCGATGCAAAGCTGCCTCTGCTAACAAGGGTCCCCTGATCCAACCCTCTCCCTGAACTCCATAATCACACAAGCTGCATGAAAATTCTTCTTTAAATCCTGTGTACAATTAAAGCAAGTGCTGCCTTATTGTAGCAGTTTGTCACGCCTGAGCACTTGATAGACAATAACATTGATCTAATTACATTAGATGTCACATGCGGCCATGTACTCATTGAACTGGGCAGAATAAACAATGTAGGTGCTGCTCGGTGTTTTTCCCTTTTCAGATCTTCCTGAGAGACTTTTAACGTGTTGTTTTTGGGAGTATTATTTTTTTTAAGTCAGCCCCTCCACCCCAGGTTTGGGGTCATCAGTGAACCTCAGCACAAACACATCAGCAATACGCGGGCAATTGGCACCTCTTCCTTGTAAGATGACAATCACAAAGCACTCGCTTCTTCTATCTGGCACTTATTTCAAAGTTGAAAATGCAGAGAAACACAGGGTGATTTTCATGCCCTGTGGAAATGATGGTCTGTGGTTATGTGAGAAATACATAGTGTTCCTTCACCTCTGAGGAGAATTCTCCTCATGATCTAATTACTGCAGTTTCCTCACTTAACTATCAGGAGCCAAACGGTCTACTAAGCTTTATTTAAAACACAATACAACCTCTTGCCCCATGATACAACCAGTTAATGATAATGATAGGCCACCACGTGTGTCACACAGCCTTATGAATCGAGACCAATTTGTAAATCTGCGCCCATGAACAATTGTCACTTACCACCCAATTTAATGAACTAAGCACTCACCCCATTAACCATGTCCTTGTGTTTTGCTCATCTCCGAAAAGTGTGAAATCAGAACCACATGATTAAATAGACACATTTCACAGTACAGTGCTTACGAGGTCATGGTGAGTTGACATGTTCATTTGTTAATGAAGTTTTCCTCATTCCAAACCACATCACCACTTCCCTCCTGTCAAATTCATATTATAAAGCCTAAATCAATATTAGCCAACAGAGCAAATGATAGTCTCTAAGTCCCTCAGTGACCCACAACCTCCTCTGAACTTTTGCCACTTCTTTTGCCGTGTGACTGTGACTCCTCTCCTCGTGATTTCGTAATGGAAAAAAGTGACATTCACATTATTCCAGCCATAATCTGACTTCATTCCAGCCCAATACAGAGCAGATCTGACAGTTCACATTCATCCCAAGAGCCGCATCCCACTTTCGAGTGGACATGACTGTGTTCTGAAACGATCCAGACAGCAATTCTTTTTACATGCATCACAAACAACAGCAGAGACTGTCATACTTGTGAGACAGTCATTCAGAAATGGAAGCCACCACACATAGATGGCAGGTTTTCTTCTAATTTAGCAGCCACCGCGAGCATAGAGTGGGTCATGGAGGGTAATGTAACCAAAGTCTTGCCCTTGTTAACTTATCAATATCGATACGCCCTCGAGCAGGACAATTAACCTCAAATGCTTGCAGCTGACATTAAAAGACTCCCAGAGGTCGTGGTGAGCAGGTCAAAGGTCAACGAGGGCAGTGCTGAAGAAAGCAAGCATGCTTTGATAACAATCCCAGGATTAATAAAGGGTGAGATACAGACACAGAAGGATTAAACCTGGGCACTGATTAACTGTGATCGCTGCTGAGAGAGATCTGGAAATGCACAGGAAAAGGACAATGGTCAGAATCATGTGATTACATCATTTTTTTTTTTTTTGGTATTTTCAGTTCTCGCCACTTGAAATTCAAATCATTTAACTTTAATAGGTTATTGTGAATATTTACAGAGCCGCTGTTTCCCATGTTACATGTCTGCTGCTCACATTCCTCTTGTGATTCATACATTTTTACATCAAGAGCTAAACTTGCCAAATGCTAATATTTAAAAAGCCCCACTTCACTGTGCTCTGGGATTCCCCTGCCGCAATAATACATTAAAAGGAAGTTAAAAGGGCAATTCAGGCAGCCTGTTATTCCAGTTTGTGCTGAACAGAGTGCACCATGACAACACTGAACAAATGCAGATTGACAGTGATCGGCTCGGTTTCATGCCAAAGGGCAGTTTCAAATGCCTTGTCCACTTGACTCGGTCCCTTTTGAACATGTGAGCCTCTCCACAAAAACACAGGGAGGCCATGCGAACTCAACACTGGATGGTGGACAGATTTCTCTATTTCACACATATAATGACTTCACACATTCATGACTCAGCTGTAAATGTATTCCCGCTTGACAATTAGACAGTAATGAGGAGTCAGACACATGTTAGTCTAATGAGATGTGACAATCAGTGAGAAAACAACGACAAACTGAATTAGCCAGTCACTCTCTGCTCAGGCTTTACTGCCTCTGGTATCAGAAGTATTTGATGCTACAGCTACAATTTGAATGGAATACTGTATAATAGTGTATGGAAGACAATACAGTATCTATCTGTCCATGTATCCTTCAAAATAAATGCTTTTCTTTTTTGCAATGACAACCAAGTTAGTCTCGGAACGAATGATGGAGGAAAAAGGCTTCAAGGTTGAACTCCAACATTGGGAGAATCAATAGAAATCAATCCTAATAACGTAAACTGGTACATTACGGTGAAAACTACCCTGGGTTTTTGAAGTCTAGCTCACGAAAAGGCGAGGAAATTGTCCAAATGATCCCACCACTCTCAAGTACAGTGCCGTCCATCCCTGTGGGTGTGGCGCTGCTGATGTGATCACAGTGAATTGTCTGCCAACAGTCTGCCAGTCAACCGAAGCGTTAGTCCTGATGATGGGCACATCTTAGCGGGAAATAAATATTAGCCCCATGTGACCGAAGCTCTGTCAACGAAACAAGCGGGCCTCTGACAGATCAACACTGTAATTCTTTGAGCACCCCACTCAAGCCGGACTGAAAATTCGATATGTTGCTTTACTGTGACAAACAGATTACTTCCTCTGCAGACGTACGTACGTGTGCAACATCAATTTTCAAACAGCCAAGGTGGATGTAGATATATAACATGGAACTCTGATCCCACGCTATAAATTTCGAGCTAAAAGACACAAGTACAAATGCATATTTATGCACACACAGACAAATTACGGCATCGCTGGCGGTGGCGCCTAAAAATGGGGGGATATTTACGATACTGGCCAGAGTAATGCGAATGGGTTTCTAATTTGCAACCCATTATGAGTAAAGTAATATTCAAATAACATATTTCAAATCACAGCTACTATAAAGTAACCAAACCCGTCAGTCTCATAACAACTTGTATGAAATGAGTTAATAAAGAGCAACATCGGTATCTCTTCATGAATGAGAATCACACTCACATGCTACCATAAGTATAAGGACAGTCAACTACCATACTGTGGCCCATTCATTGTTATTGCTGGAGTTTGTCACAGTTAAACCCTGGAGGTGAAATCACTTCCATATGATTCATATTCTACAAAAATAACCTTCACTCATAAATAGTATGGAACCACAAGAGCACTCAGAAAACACATATATCCACCAAGGACACTTCATCACCATGTTGCATATACATGTATGGAGATCAGACACTACATCCACATCACTTTCATGTACTGCGAGTACACTGAATGCACTTCGCTACTTATGTTAACCACGACTATTAATGAAAATCAATATAATATTCCACTGACAAGATCAGCTATGATTAAAAGTTCTACAAATGCCCTCTCAAGCAAAGTTATTATATCCGAAAGTTCACTCAGAGGTAAAGTACGTATGCAGGATTTGTCAGCAGTCGAGGTTGGCTCCTCCTCCAAGCTCCAGCTAGCATAGGAACATTACATTTGTAGAAATGCCGATACTTTAACAAGCGTAACTACTCGCAATTCTTTATTTGCAAATCTGCAATTAGACATGCCACCATATTTCAGATTTACTTTGACCCCATTACACTTGATTTGTAGGTGGAGCTGGAATTTAAGACAATATTCCACATAGGGGATTTGAGTGTAAACAAAATTGGCTTAAATATCTTTGTGCTAATAACTGGGTTTAAATGATTTAATGTAGAGGGAAAATACAAGCTTAACTAGAGTTCATTTAGGATAATAAGGCTTCCAGTGGGGCAGAGTTAAAAATAGGAGGGATTTGAGCAGAGGAATATTTTCAGTGAATGAGTGAGGCCAGCATATATTTGGAATTCATGGTGTTCAGGGTTTTCAGGAAAAAAAAAAACATCAAATCCAGAATGAAATTCATAATTTATGCAAGGTGTGCATTGTGCAGCAGCATCCTTTCGTTAATGGCATTAGAATACTTTAAGTTCGCACCTACTCTAATAAATCTTGCTCCATCTTTTTTTCCCCTAATACTTTGATCCATCATGCGTTTATAAGCTCTGTAGCCTTATTTTGACTTCAAACAGAGGAGGAGAGGAGTCAGGGTAGATGAGAGGATGAAGTATTCATGGTGAAGTTTGATTCATGCTTCTCAGCATCAAACCACTTCACAACAAAACGTGTGTTAAGTATCACCTTATATAGTATTCTTGTCTGCCATACTCTCATGTTTATTGCAGTTTAATATATATTTTTTTCCCGTTTAAAATTCAATGCAGGTGATATCACTTTTGTTAAAGGGAAAATGAGACTCACTGACCTCATCGTATTGTTTGATGCGCATCCACACACTTAAAATGCCATTCTGGCTCATTTGAACTTTCAATCCAAGGCAGGATGTTTATAAATCATTACAAAATAAAACGAGAAGCAGAGGCTCTTTGCAGGATTACGTATAGAACTGAGTAACTAATTCCTCTCAAGAAATAATGCTGGACAAGTACAGTCATTCGGTGTAACTCATTTCTAATACTGTGCCTGAAGTCCACGATGCTGGTAATAGTAACACAATATTACAGTGCCAACAGGGTCTTTCTTTATCTCCAATCAAAAGTAAATACTACACACCAACATCAGATGCATGCAGTAGGCGGTGCAGTACTGTATATAGGAATACTTTATCATTATCTTCCCAGTCACCCGGCACCAACAGGGAGAAGCTGTGCGCTGACTAAACTGGCAAAGTTAATATAAATCACTCTGTCAGAATATATCTTTTTGTCTGATATATACAGGGCAATCATTTACTCGCTGGATTGTGTGAAGCTAGCAGTCCATCAGTCCCTGTGCCTATTTACATTCCGAAGCGATCTGTTGTCTTTAATCAATTCCCCTTTGCCGGGCTGCTGACAGTCGAGGCAGCAACATGTGTAGGAGCAGACGATGTTGACATGGTGACATTTTGACAGAAACATTAAAAGATGTTCAGATGTGGTCTGGGTGGGAAGCAGCAGTGCCCGCTCACAGCCCGAGCTCCTTGTCCCTGGATGGCCTCACCACACTTTTTCCCCCTTCACATCCCTTGTGTTCGCATCCCAGCAACTCACGTACTATTCAAACCTCTGCTGGAGACGGCACATTACAAATTTAATGAGCTGTTGAGTCGATGGCGGGGCAGCGACTGAATATTATTTATTTATTTTAGAAAAGCGTGGGGGAGATTTTCAGGTAAGATTTTACAGTGGCTGCCCTTAAGATGCAAATGTAGAAAAAAATAAATAAATAAAAACAAACTGTTGTGTTGGTGTTTTTCTCCAGAATGGAGAATAAGGTAGCAACTCGAAAATTGCTTGGCTACAACTTATACTGACAGCCACATGTGAAGATGAAATAGCTGCTCCTTCACAGTAAAGCTGATGCAGGTCGTCAACATAGCATCTGCATGTAAGTGAATGGGACACAGACCCGTTTAAAAGAGACAAAATACATTAAAAATCCCCTTAAAGATACAAACTGATAATTGGTCCATGGCTGTGTCCATGTAAGTTTACCTCGATTATACGAATACTATAACACCACAAGATGTTCTTGCCCTTCTAAAACACAATCTCTCTCCCTATCTATCTCAAGGGTTTGTTTCTGCAAATCCCTGTGAACATGCTTGTGGGTGCTCATTTGCAAACTCAGCAGAATGGGAAAAACAAAGGCAGGGTTTGGTTTTAGGCAATCTTATGGCCAGCGATCTCCAGTTGAGCACGGTGTGAGTGTGTCTGTTTTCAAGTCAACAGGGAAAAGGAAGCAAAAACATACTCTTATTTATAATTACTCTCATGTCATTCTCTGTAACATACAAATACAAATTAGTTGGAAACAACACAACTGTTGGTTGGTTAGAGCATATTTCTTGAAATAAGTTATAGGAGGACATCCGACTATCTACAGTGGGTGTCTATAGATAGATCTTAGTGATGTCAGTACAGTTGCGGTGATGTTTTCTTGCAACCCACTTTGGCTCTCCACTCTGAAGCTGTTTGCGAGCCCATGCTGTCATGTTGACTCAACAGAATGCACCCGCATAGAATGGAATAACAAAGAACGGCACAGAGAGCCCTTTTTTTCCATCCATCATGACACCTGTCTGTCAAGGAGACGCTCACTTTGAGGATAAAGCTACGTTGGGATAAGTACAAGAAACCCTGGAAATTCTAAAAGTACGGCATGATAATAAATTACATGGAGCCTGAAAACTCATTCTAAAAAGGAGCATAAGAGGACATTTCCTAAAATGGGTGTGTATAGTGACGCCCTGTGCCAGTTAAGTACTGTGGAACTCTCCCACTATCTATCGAACCTATCTGTGGAGCATGAGCACTCAATGCATGCATCAACTTCCTTCAAGCACGAATGCAGGACTCAATTCGCTGTTCATAGGCTGATAGATCTTGACCTGGTAAGTTGCAATCGAAAGCTGAATTCAGAGAGAGAAAGTTTTCCAAACGCACCGTAACATTAACATCGAGAAAACAGTTTGCTGCAGATTTTGGCCAGACGATGTATTTTCAGCGGCATCTGCCCGCTCTACCACGGCTGCTTTACTTTGAACAAGCACCAGTTGGCATCTAGTCTGTGAACAAAAGTCAATAGGAACGGGAGTGATGGTGCCGTTCAAAATAAATTAACACCAGTCATGTGCAAAATCTGCATTTAGAGTCAGCCGAACTTGGCAGGAGACGATAGTCCATAAAAAGAGGGTTTGAACCACAACGAGAAGATTAAAAAGTAACATTTTCATCCGCAACGCCTGGTGACTGATTTTGTGCTGTATTTCTTTTTCTGGGTCTTGCGAGAAGAGTCCTCCTCCAGGGACTGTTACACAACACTTGAGAATAATTGGAATAGATGGAGAAACTCTCAGCAATGAAAAACAATTTGTCCAGCAGAGCATTAAAACAATGTCATCAGGGGTATTTTAGATGTGTCAATCAAATTTCAGTGCCCTTCAAAGAACTTGTCAGCATGTCTTCAGCATCACAGCTGAGGTGCCTGCAGAACTCAGGTGAAGAAGCAACTGTCTGACAGCGGAGTGATTATTCCAATCACACCCTGCCTGTAATCAATGGAGTGTCACATACACAAACAAACACACACACACACACACACACACACCCTTAAAACCAGCACATCCACTCAACAAATGGTTCTTCAGATCATTATTCTCTCACACATACATACTTATGTATAAGTGAGAAAATACAGATAGAAGGCACACACGCACACGCAGACACACAGATCAATACAAGAGGTTATAACACCAGAGATGGACCATATGGAACATCAATAGGCTCATCAATCACTGAGAATGGCAGGGTCACGAAGAGACAAACGTGTGTGTTTGCGTGTGTGTGTGTGTGTGTTGCAAGTCAGCTCATATTTAAAGGTTATGAATATATTTCCCACATCAATGAGGTCAACAACCTGTTCCTACTGGAACTATGTGTTCTTGTGTGTGTGGTGTGTAGTCACATCTACTGCCATTGATTACAGGGAGTGTGTGTCCCTGCATCAGAATTGTATTTGCTCATATTTAAAGGTTATGAATCGGTGTCAGGTATCGACTGTGTGTCTGAGTTAATGCTGTCACACCCACCCGGCACTGTGTGTGTGTGTGTGTGTGTGTGTGTGTGTGTGTGTGTGTGTGTGTGTCAAATATAGACAACCTGTCCAATAAACATCTGAGAGCTCTAAACTTTTATCTTACACATAAATATTATAATTAACTCTTTGGCACTTCATTATCATTTTGACCCCTGGAGCCAGCAGTAAACGGCCTTTCTATTAAAAGGGACATTGGCCCTGATTAAAGTAACACTGCTCTGCAATGGAGGGGGTGGGGGTGGGGGTTGGGCAGGGGGGGGGGGGGGGGGGGGTTGCGCTTCATCGTGAAGGGCAATTTAGTTGTGGACCTCGGAGGTCATTGGGAAGGAAAATACAGAGCAGTCGAAAAGCAATATGTCATATTCTACATCAAAAATGATTTCATTAAAAGATGCATTACAAAAAATATAAATAAAAAATTGGTCTGTTGCTGATAAAAGCTGAATGACAGGTGCCCACCTTTCTACATACCTGCATTCATAACCATCAGTACTTTGGCCATTGCATTATCAGACTGCTTAAAAAAAGGTATAGTATGCATGATTTTCCAATAATAATAGTGTTGTTGGGCAGAAGACGAGAGGCCAACTCTGACTTTACAAACACCCTACCAGAAATGATGCATACTATAGCTTTATCGGTGGAGAAAGGATTTGCACGGGAGGGTATGTACATAAGAGAACATTCAATTAATGATTTCTGTCTTACCTTTGGTGCTCTCCAGCAGATGGCAGCCACAGTAGGGGCAGGAATTAGTTTCTGAAATAAAAAAACACTTTGATGAAACATTGGCAGCCACCGTGATTTTACTAGCCTTAAAATGCGACATAAAAAAAGAAGTTAAACAATGGTCATTATAATCAAGTTTTATAGCTACTTAAAGTTTTGCTAAGAGAAAAGATGTAATATCATTGAAATGTTACAGACCCTTACTGACAACATTTTGATGGATCAGTGAGATCAATTTCTGACAGTATCATCCGCTATCTCCAAAAGTCCAGGCATTCGTTTTTTCAGTAATATATTATTCATTTACCTGAACATTAGAAACAGCTCTCAAGTGATAATAATGACATGGCTGATGACAGATTGAATGACTGACTTCAAACTATTTCAGTCAACCCTACAACAAAGACGAAGGGGAATGGAATACAAATATTCAAAAACGTACTGTCAGAGTAGTGTTTTTTGCAGATTTTGCGTTTTTCTTTTCAATCCGACGGTCCCCTGAGGTGAGTATCACACACCCACAGCCGCATGAGCATGCCCACACAAATATCACAGGCTCAGACAAGGTCTTTCAACACGTAAACACAGAGGCAATTCTAACCCACACAGCCTGTTGTTCCTGGACACTGGACACGCGTATCATCACATGATATATTGCAGTCGGCCTCGGCAGCTCTCAACTATTTTTCCATTTTGCAGTAGATCACATGTGAGCAAGCCTATGACACCACACACGGTCTCGATGTGACTCATCAATAACACATCTGAGCAAACACTGCGGTTCCAATCCAGAGCCTGAACCGAGCCACAGTATGTGTAACCATGGTAACTTCACAAATATTTTGCCGTTTGGTGACACAACTTCCTGGGGAAAAGTCATTTCATTAATGAAAAGGTGAGCACATGAGGCAATGTGCCATATTTAGCTCATATTTATCCTTGTTGCCTTGAAGGTTGATTAATTAACGAATGCCAAGTCAGTGTTTTGAAATTAAGCAATGTCTCTTCCCAGTTATGTTTGGGAGTACAGTGCTGTACTCTTGTCTACTGTATATTTACTCTCCCTCTCCTGGAGGCTCCGCAGTCTCATGCACAGATGACGCCACATTGTCATGGATGTGAGGACGGGCCAGTCAGCTGTCATCGTTGTGCGCACACAAACAGATCGGAGACTAAAGTGCAGAAAACCAGTGAGATTCTGGTCTCGCACTTCCACAGACACTCGCCCACTCACCCACCCCTCCTGGGCATTACAATAGACAGTGCTTCTCAGTTATTACAGAGACATTCAAACAGCACAACATGGATTTGACCCGAGCAGAGGTGAGGAGCGGTAAAACTGGATGTCGATCGATAACAATCTTTGTGAATAGTCACAGTGGTGAGGATGAGACGGTTGTTAAACTTCCCGAGGATCATTAACTCGACATCTTCCCCAAAAACTGTGTTACGCATTGAAAGAGTATATCTGTCGTTCTTATATAAGATTGCAGATCTCTTTGCATGACATCAGCACAACCTCCGTTAGCGTCTGGCTCCTTCCTGTCCTCTCATATCTCTGAGAAAAACTACTACCGCCTTAAAAGCTACTTTAAGACCCCATCGTGGCTTTTTCTCATGCACCTAACATTAAAAAAATGTCTATACTGGCTTTTTCTGCAGCTCTGTAAATGGATATGACTTAATTGCCAAGAAACCTGATATTTTCCCCCCCTGCTATTCCTAGAAAAAAAAATCTTTAGTCTCTGGTCCAATTCCCAGTGTAAATCATGACATGGGTAGCTTCACTGACTATTGATTCTTTGTCTGCAGCGTCTACACAACACAGATAATTTGAATCTGCTCTGGGACCAAAGCAATTTGTAGTTTTTGTTAGATGATACATTTGGCCAGTTTGGGTTCACAGCTCAATTATACAGTCCGAGTCGTCTCCCATTGCCTTCTCAGTCACACAGGCACCAATCGCCTACTACACTGAAGACCGCTGGCTGATCTGTCAATCAATGACTCTACAGCTTGTTCTACAGGTTTTATCACCACACTATTAGACGGAGCCTCATTAGTGCCAGGGCATGATCAATGTCAAGTTCTCTACATTAGATGCTTGATTACTTTTCATCATGTGACAGGAAGTACGTGACACTATTGCTGGGCTGTTTCAGCACCATGGACAGCGTCATTACTTGTCTGACAGCATTTCACTGAAATGGAGCAGGAAAACAAACAATGGATGAGCCAGGCAACATCGTTTAGTTCAGTTTTGTAACCAGCTCGCTGTTGTGTAGTTTTGTACAAACATTTGGGGCACAATTCAAACCATAGCCTACATTGTTGTGATCGACAGACAGAAAACAACAACAGGGACAGAGAGAAAGAAGAGGATGGACATGTTCTAATTTGTACTGAGCATTAGAATTTACGACCAGCTGTCATTTCTTTTCTTTTGTCCAAATGCTTCACAGATACAAAAAAACAACCTTCAAGTTGTGCAAAGGAAAGAATCCCTAACATGACAGGAAGTTGGGAGAAATGGGAACATATCTACTCTCGAAGTCCCTAAACCTTTTTGAAGACTGTTGAGTTGCAGGCCTGAAATAAAATGTGGGAGAAACTTACAAAAGGGAATCAAAACACAAAGCTTCCTCGCTGTTTAAATTCATTACACCCTTTAAAAACTGATGTGACAGTGGTGTAGTTCGCTAATTGTCTTTTGTTGGGTTACTCGTTAACAATTGCAATCATGTTTTTAATATAATCAAAGAGGTGTCGGTTTGTGGAGATCATCATAAGAGAAATCTAGACTTGTGTTTACTACAGAGCTCATTTTCAGCAATTATCCGAAATCAAACACAAAAAGCTCACTAAAACATGTTGGACAGCTTATTAAAATGTTCACAGCAGCATCAGTATCTGATAGAGATATCTCTGGCTCTTTCGCAGCCAAATGCTCAATTATTTTCAATCTACCCGCTGCCTTGCTCTGTCTGCTGCAGGACAGGTTGCGCACCGGGGAATTTATCAGGGGGGGGATTTCTACTTTTCCACTTAAAACCTCAGCTTGATGCTGCCGCTGGAAAGAAAACACAACACCAGCGATCACCATGAGAGGTGAAAAGGAGGCAAACATCAAGTCGCAGGCTCGAAAACCAAAACATTTTAATTGCAACTTTAATCACTCTGGCTGCTCAGAGACCATTTTAACGTATCCTACGATCAAACCCATTAACTTTTTTCCTTTAATTTGATTCAGTGTCATGTCCCTTAGCTTCCATGTCACAGCTTCCCAAGTAAACTTTGAACAGTATTTTGTAAGTGTGCCCGTCCATGTGGGGACCTCGACTGTTGGAAAGGAAATTCCCACCCCTCAGCTAGTGTTGCTTGGCCGAGCTAAAGTCCACCCATTAAAGATTTAACTGCTGCTATGTATGTAAGCGAAACATGGTCGTCGATGTTGTAAATCCAGGAAACGTGTCTTCCTATTTTGCAGCCCGATGCTGCTCTGCGAGCAATAATTAATGTGGCTGTATCTTACGACCAGGCTAAATCGTCAACGCGACATCACACTGAAGATGATATATTCAGTAATCATATTTATTTAAAGGCCATTTTGCCACTTTACACGGTTGAGGACAAAGAGGGGCTGTAGTGAGGGTTTGTGGGAGATCACGAGCAATTAAGCAATTGTTAACAATAGCCGATGGTGCCATGGCGACAGGTGATACAAAGACGCAGGGACATACCCGTTTACTGTGTGTGTGTGTGTGTGTTTGTGTGTAGCTGTAATAAACAGAGTTCAGGGGGAAAGGGCCAGGCACCCACACTGCATCCTGGGTTATTTGTGTTGTGTTGTGGTTATGGCGAGAAAATTGCAGAGAGCTCTGCAAATAATAATGACGATGAAAGTTATTCAGTGGAACAGACCAGCAGGGACTGACTCAGTGTGTCAAGATGAGGCAGGAAATGAGCATCACGCCGGCAGCGAGGGGCGCCCGCCGCCGCAAAGAAAAGGAGGGTGGAGCATTACAAAAGGTGGACTGGGGTCGAATATGGAGCCCTGCGGGAAATAAAGCAGCTCACTTCCTGTTTACCTATCCGAGTTTGTTTTTTTTAATCCTTATGTCCAATCTGTCCATTTATTTCTTTTCACTTCTTTTGTTTCATCTCCCTGAGACTGCCATGCTGATATTCAAATAGGCCCAAACCACAGGGGAATATATGTCGAGATATACAAGATATTTACTATAACTGTAAATCACACACAATTCAAATACAGACATTCTCACTGCCAGGAAGATGACAGGCACGCTACACGACCACATGGAAGCAGTGCAAGGGTTCATACGCTTAATAATCCACTCATGCAACACACACACACGCACACGCACACACACACACACACAGTTTGAGTTAGCTGCAGGTGAGACTAATTGTCTCAGCATGCTTTTTCTCTCCCATCTCTTCTGCTCCCATCTTTTCCTCTCCTCCTCTCCCTGCCTCACCTCCCTGAACTCCTCCATCCTCCTTTTTACTCCTTCACTCGTTCTCTCTCTCTCCCTCTCCCATTGTTAGCTCTGCTCTCCTCTTATCCTTCTCTGATTGTCTATAACCTGGGTCTGGCCTGGCTGGTTTTTAACATTTAACACACACACACACACACACACACACACGCACACGCACACGCACGCACACACACACGCGCACACACCCCTCAGACGAGGATGGTACATGGTCGACAACAAGCTCGATGTTGTTAATTTTTAATGAGCAATTATGGCTGAATTGGACACTGCTGAGGCGGACTGCACAGCAGCAGGAGCTGAAATCCAAGCATTTAAAATGCTGCGATTTAAGCAGCGCTGCACAGCCCACCATCACAGCAGATGGTAACAGTACAGGAAGAAAGTCAGGACTTTGAGTTTTTTGGAAACTACCTGTTTTGTGGATGTTTAATAGCGGTGCTGCAAAACTTTAAAACCCACAAAAAGATGGTCACGCTGTTTTTGGGTTTTTTTCCCCCCTTACAGGAAATCTGAAGTTGGATGCAAAACAGTTAGGCTTTACCTTTAACCACACAAAGACAACAATATTGTTACACTCGATAATATCTATGATAAGAGAGATATGAAAATTACCTGAGTGGTGAAGATCAGATTTTGTCAGCGTTGATGACAGTGTGTTGTCTGTGAGCGAGAGAGAGAGAGAGAGAGAGCGCGAGAGCGAGAGAAGCATTAATCATGGCCACAGAGTGCGACTGTCACTACTATTGAGGATGATTGTGGCATGTGTGATTGCGCAACAGCAACCTTTTGACAGGCTGTTGTATCTAGGATTATAACTGAGCTTGTGCAGAAAAAGCCTGAGGTGGGTTCGTCAGGGGTCAGGGCAGGGTCATAGATGCACGGGTAAAAACCAGTCACCCGAATACAGGAAACAAACCACAGTCCAATGTGACAGTCAGTTCACATCAACCTCTTGCTGACATGGATTTTGTTGATCCTTACATGGTTCTTTGTTATCCTCAAAAGGACACTTTTGGAACAACTTGCATTCAGCCATTTACAAATAGTCACGGTTTCCACCTCACACTTCTATCCAACATCAACAGGGCAGTCAGAGACAATGTCATATTCATCAACTCACCCGATGCAGACTGGAGGAGCCAGGGATCCAATCACAGACCGTCTGGTTAGCGGGACAGGCCTCCTCACCTCCTGTCAACAATCAAAGAGAAATGACTGCATGGACAAAAGAAGGGGTCTGATGGCGTTTCACCCAATCACAAAAGTATGAAATTGCTGCTTTTGTCAAAGAAAAAAAAACGGGATTTACAACAAATGATTGAATGAAAATCAAAACAACCAAATATCCCTGACTGAATGACAATAAAAGCGCTGTGAAAATATCACGCATGGGTGACGTTCAAACTCTGCCCCGGAGTTGGAGCTCGGAACTAACGACTAACGATTATGACGGAATAAAACTTTTCCAAGTGGACGAGTGCAGCAGAAAATCAGGCGGTGGCTTTGTCAGGTTCTCGTCCCCCGACTTCAGAGAGGGAGAGATGATTTGAATTTTTTCTCCTGCAATTATTAAGGGCATCAGAGGCAAGGTTGGGGTTTTCTAAGCAGCGGTTTAATCACAGCTCCTTTGAAGGTAGAGGGCGCAATAAAAGGAGAAGGGAGGTAATAATTTAGCGAGCAGAGGGGGGTCCTAATATCTGACAGGGCTCTATAATGAATTTGGCGGAGACGGGGCTGAATAGCCGAGTTCGGGGCTCCTTTTATTTGTCTGCAGATATCCGAGGCGACTGTGTCAAACTGAGAAAGTGTGTTGGAGGGCAGAGGAGCCACAGCGGGCATCAAAACAATAATCTCCTCTGTGACATGGTCACAATGGTGATTAAAGACCTCCGACACCTCGCGCAGCGGCGGCAGCAGTGTGCAGCGATCAGCTGACTGCGGCGGCGGCGGCGGCTGAGGGCAGCAACAGGGGTGAAACACTATCAACATGCTGACAGGGAATTACATTTGAGAGCGGGGATTTCATGATATAAGGTCGTCTTTGGTTTTCCTCAGCGTGGTGGTTGAGGATCATGATGTGAACGTTCCACAATATAACCGCAGCGTAATACGCAGGGAAGGGTTTTCCATTGATGGAATATGACCTTTAAACTACACATTCTAGGAAATTCCACTTAATCATTTCATTAAATCTCTATTCAGTGTCTTCTAGTGGTAAACTTGCATGTTGCTGACAATAAGTTAGTAACAATGCAAACAAATGTACCACTTGAGAGCAGGTGATCTGGCTTGTCTGCTCAGGATGGTACAAAAACTTTAAAAGGGTTTCTAAAGGTCCATGAAACAGCAGGGTAGAGAGAGAGAGAGAGAGACGGACAGAGAGAGGGAGAAGCACAAAGAGCACTTCAAAGTACTAGAATGCAGTCAGCATATCACACTGGTATGATTAAATAGTACTGGTAGTGCCACTCAAAAGTCTAAAAAGTACATCCAAAAGATTTTTTTTTTCGAAAGGCCTTGGACCCAAACATACGAATGAGTTCCAAGTTTTAGAAATGAGTGTTGTATTTCCGTACATCTATGAGCAAAAGTGGACCAGTGTTATAGAAAAAGGGGAACATTTGATATTCAAGGCCAATTTTCTTAATCGCGTGGTAAACAAGAACATTGCAAATCATTCGGCTCCACTTTCCTGTGCACCACAAATTACGGAGGACATGCACCATTAAAATGATTTCCCATCAAACCCCCTGAAATGTAACAATGCCTCCATTGATTTACGAGGAAATGCTCAGAATGGCCATCTGCCTCGTCAGATGCGAGCGTGTCATGTGACCCCTCTGTGAGCGCACACGCCCAGCGAGACCACCCACAGATTTGAGTTGACGTGCGCATTTTAATTTCACTCTGAAAATGTGATTAATAAAACAACAAGGGGCCACATCCATCATTTCTGTTTTATTAATGAGATAATTGTCGGAGTATGACTCTGCTTACACAGTAACCTCTCTCTTCCCCACCTGCCTCTGTTTGAAAATCACAGCAGAGGCTGATTGCATTGTTGGCTGGTACAGTGATAGATGGTGTATGTCTGGCGAACAGGTTTTGGTGGAAAAAGAGGAAATGAAAGATGACACGAATTGAGAAAAAAAAAAAGAAAAGAGAAAAAAGAACAGGGATCGGATTGATTCACATTTCTACATCGGAATCTCAAAGCAATGATAAGCTCTTCCAGATGTCACCTTTAAATGCGTCACTACAGCTAAAAACACATCAGTCTGGGACGTTCTGAATACATTTTCCAGATTGATACTGTTTGATACTGATGGGGGGCTGATTTGATATCAATTCACTTTTTTTTTTAAATATCAAAAAAATGAACGTTTTCAGTTGAAAAAGGACTCATTCTAGAGTTGCTATACACTGTGTTTATTCATGATATTAATAATTCTTAATTGAATAATTACTAGTATATTTACTCAGCTTAAAGAGAAACAGAAATCACTTCACTCAACTCTCCCACACTTGACCTTTGACATCTCACAGCAGACATCACGCTGCTGAGACTTGGAGAGCGGAGCACCATTTGGCAGGCGACACAGCGGTGAATGATGGGATGGCGGCGGGTGATATTAGAGACTGAGCGTCTCAGAGCGACGGGAAGAGAAAGACCTACAACTTTCTATCTGTGTTGTCATCTTGTCCTCACCATTCATTTCCCTCCGTTTCCCTTTTCTCCCACATCTCCCCTCATCCGTCACTCCCCCCTCTCCCCTCCT
>JAFBJT010106262.1:0-11521 GCA_016785325.1 Chascanopsetta lugubris
TCAAACACCCATCCATCATCTATCAAATATCCATCCATCATCCATCAAACATCCATCCATCATCCATCAAACATCCACCCATCAAACATCTATCCATCATCCATCAAACATCCATCCATCAAACATCTATCCATCATCCATCAAACATCCACCCATCAAACATCTATCCATCATCCATCAAACATCCACCCATCAAACATCTATCCATCATCCATCAAACATCCATCCATCCATCATCCATCAAACATCCATCCATCCATCATCCATCAAACATCCACCCATCATCCATCAAACATCCATCCATCAAACATCCATCCATCATCCATCAAACATCCATCCATCAAACATCCATCCATCATCCATCAAACATCCATCCATCATCCATCAAACACCCATCCATCATCTATCAAATATCCATCCATCATCCATCAAACGTCCATCCATACATCCATCATCCATCAAACATCCATCCATCCATCATCCATCAAGCATCCATCCATCCATCATCTATTCATCAAACATTATCCATCCATCAAACATCCATCAATCCATCATCCATCAAACATCCACCCATCAAACATCCATCCATCAAACATCCAACTATCAAACATCCATCCATCCATCAAACATCCATCCATCAAACAATCAAACATCCATCCATCCATTAAACATCCATCCATCCATCCATCAAACATCCATACATCCATCAAACGTCCATCCAACCATCAAACATCATCCATCCATCAAACATTCATCCATCCATCCATCCATCAAACATCCATCCATCCATCAAACATTCATCCATCCATCCATCCATCCATCAAACAATCAAACATCCATCCATCCATCAAACAATCAAACATCCATCCATTCATCCATCAAACAATCAAACATTCATCCATCCATCCATCCATCCATCAAACAATCAAACATCCATCCATCCATCCATCAAACAATCAAACATTCATCCATCCATCCATCAAACAATCAAACATTCATCCATCCATCAAACAATCAAACATCCATCCATCCATCAAACATCCATCCATCCATCAAACATCCATCCATCAAACATCATCCATCCATTATTAAATCATCCATCCATCACGGGTGTGTAACTCCGCCCCTCTCTCTCTCTCAGGTCATGTTTCATGAAGTGGGCGTGGCAGTGAGTGATTGTCAGGGATGATTGACAGGGAGGAGTCTGTGATGGTGGGCGGGTCGGAGGCGGAGCCCTGCACCGTGTGCTGCTGCACGCTGACCAACAAAGTGCTGATGCTGCTCTTCATGCTGCTGCTGGTCTTCGCCATCCTCTTCGGGAACCTGGTGACGCTCGCCGTCATCGCGGGGAACAAACACTTCCACACGCCGCAGGGTTACCTGAAGGCCTCGCTCGCCGTGGCCGACCTGGCGGTGGGCATCTTCGTGGTGCCGCTATCCGTCTACGCCGAGGTCTACCTCATGGTGACCGACTCCGCCCCCGAGTGGACGTCCTTCAACTCGCAGGCGGTGGCTTTCCACCCGTGTAACGTCATCGGGCCCATCTTCGCCGGATGCACCCTGGTCTCCATCACCACCATCTTCCTGCTGACGGTGGAGCGGAGCATCGCCGTGTTGAAGCCGCTGCACAGAGACTCGGTCATCACGCGGCGGAGGACCAGCGTCCTCATCGTCCTGTCCTGGCTGGGCAGCTTCTTCCTGGCCGTGTCTCCGCTGCTCTTCAGCGGCGAGATCGCTCTGGAGTACAACTCCTGCAGCCGCATGTGTAACTATGCGCTGGGCGTCATCGGGGAGTTCCCCAGTCAGGCCTGGAACATCCTGCTGCTGTTCCCCGCCTTCGACTTCACGCTGCTGGGCGGCACCGTGGTCATCAACATGGTGTCTCTGTCCGGCATCAGGCAGCACTCCAAGCGCCGCAAACACCTGGCCGTCAGCGAGTGTCACAACAACAACAACCCCACCTTCTCCGACATCAAGGCGGCCAAGACCATCGGGGCGCTGACCGTGGCGTTCACCGCCTCCTTCACGCCCATCGCCGTCTACGTGGTGGGAAACGTTCTGGGGAATAAATGGTGCAACTTCTCCTTCTTGGCCTTCTGGATTCTGGCCAGCAACAGCTGCTGGAACGTGATCATCTACAGCGTCAGGGACCAGAAGTTCAGACTCAGAGCTCACAAGCTGCTCGTGCCTTTCCAGAGGAGGAGCTCCAGTAAGACCTGAGAGGAGGTCCGCCTGAGCACGAGCGCGTCGCACGAGCGCGTCGCACGAGCGCGGCGCACGAGCGCGGCGCACGAGCGCGGCGCACGAGCGCGTCACATGACTGCGTCACATGACCTGGACGCTGCAGAGACACGTCTGCATGTGGTCATGAGGCCGCGCTGACTTTTCTTTTTTTACAACTTTAAAACGAAAAAATTAGATTTCAAACATGTTGGACATCAAAGGGGGGGGGGGGGGGGGGGGGGGGGGGGGGGGGGGGGGGGGGGGGGCAGGGTTATAAAGTGCTTCACACGCAGAGCAGTGTAGGCAACACGAGCTGAAAGAAAGATATTTTTAAGGCCGGATAGATAGAGAGAGGAGTGAGAGTGGAAACCCAGCGTTGTGTTTGGTGCTGCTGCAAAGGCTAAAAGTGATGCAAGGCTCTGCAACGTGGGCGAACGTACACACACACACACACACACACACACACACACACACACACGCACAAACAAATGTTTTTTTTCAAGTGCGTAACTTCAACACAACATGAAGCTTAAAGATCACAGAGAGGAAGCTTCTACTAAAGTCAGCAGCTTTGCATGGGAACGCAAACCAGTACGAGTTCAATGCATCAAAACACTACAGGCCCAAAGCAACACAACAAACAGTCCAGCAGTCGTCTGCCCCCCCCCCCCCCCCCCCCCCTCTGTACAGCTGCCAATAGTAATTGATGACAAAGTGTGTGTTGTGCGATGGTTTGTGTCAGCAGACCCGTCCTCTGGAGGCTCCACGTCATTGTGTGAGTGAATCAGTATGAAACCCTGAATCTGAATGTGTCCTTCAAACACCAACACTTTTCAATGGTCTTTCAGAATAACTATATTATTTCTATTTCTATCAATTTTATATGTTCAAATGACCCCGTCTTGCCTTCCTGTCATTTTTAACAGTGTAAATACCCATACCCCTTGAAATATATGACAAAATGAATTATATATTATAGAATAAAAATTATTTATAAAAGTTATTTATAGGATTTTTTAAATTGCCATTTAGCTCTTTCGCTCCTTTAAACTGTAGCTCCTATGGTTGGCCCAATTCAACAATTTGCATACATTCCCATGATCAGTACATTTAAACAATGTCTGTAGATGGACCTGTGTCATCATATAATGGCTGCACTGGAGTTGTTTACTAAACGCTGCAATGATAAAAAGCTGCTTCTGAAGGCGAAGACATCAAAATGGAGGGGAAGGAGCCACAAAGGCAAATGTCACAAACCACTGAGAGAAGAAATCCACTCAAGTTCAAGATGCTTGGTCTGTAATAAACTCCACTAATACAGTACATGCAAAGAGTGAATTTGCACGTTCAAAGTCAGTTGGATTCAAACAAAGATTAAAATAACTAAACTGTGCCCTTTTCCTTTGTCTGTTAGATGATTCACACACCTCTCATGAATATGTGGCTCCTCGGAGAAGTTGGGGCGAACCTGGAAACTTTACTTGTTACTGTGCATTTGCACTTAAAACAAGAAATTTCTCCTGTGGACCAGAGGCTAAGATGTTCATTACACACCTCATATTTGTTGTTCTTCTATTGACAGCACGGACGAGAATCTTGCCATTTTCATTTTTTAATACGGAGACAACGAAACATTTCAAACTTATTTTCCAGTTGAAAATAAAGCCCCTTCATCTTCCCCATAATTTGTCAGAGGCAGCAGTTTAAGTATATGCTAACTGCTTTCCATTATGGCAGCTGGTTGCTGACCTTTTCCGGGGCGTCTCGGAGAGACTCGTCCTGTCACATGTCACTGGTGAGGCGACTAATTTCCCCTCTGAGATGAAGCCATTTGAATAATACTCACAAAGCCAGAAACAGACAAATTACAATGTGAGAAAAGAAAGAAAAGTTGAATCGTATTTTCACCCCTTTCCATCACATGAATGCTTTTACTACCCGTTAATGCAACGATTCTCAGTGGGTCGCAAGCTTTTATTTTGAAGAAGATTTTTTCAGAGTGCTGTCTATTCATATTCCTTAACAGCAGGTGGCGATGTTGCCCTGTAATGCTAATAGCTAATGCTAATAGATAGAGGAAAGAAAACCTGTGACGTTTGCTTACATATGCTAATTGCCCAAGCGCCAGTACCACACCGACAACATGAAATATGGATTTTCTCTTATGACCATCAAACTACACCATCTTTTCATTAAAGGTGCAGTGTGCAAGATTTTGCATCATTTTTGTCACTTCCAAAAACACCACAAAACAGTATAATCACCTAAATGTTTTATTTTTTTCCTCTTACCTTTAAATGAGCCCATTAATGTATATTTACATGAGGTGCTGTGTGTAAGATTTGGTGACCTCTAGAGGTGAAGTTGCGTGTTGTATCCATCATCTCACCTTTCTGAGCATGCAGAAAGGTGGTAGAATCCCGTTGTCATTAAAACTCGAAAGATGTTTAGTATGTCCCCTCTGGGCTACTGTAAAAACATGGCGGCCCCTGTAGCGAGGACCCGCTCCTAATGTAAATATACATTAATGGGCTCATTTAAGGGTAAGAGGAACAAAATAAAACATTTTGGTGATTATAAATTCATGAAAATGTCAGACTGTGATTGTTATGTAATATTCAAAGAAGTTACAAAAAACACAGCAATCTGACACACTGCATATTTAAATTCCCATTATATTGACATAAGTGCTATTGATCCATGCACATTATTTTGACATTTGCATAAAAGTATGTCCACTCTATTCTAAAGTGTCATAGATTGATATTCCCTGCAAAAAACAGACCTCACCAAAGCTGTCTGAGCACAACAACAACAACAACAACAATAACAACAACAACAACAGCCCTCTGCTGATTCACAAGGTCAGAGCTTTGGTGTCTGACCCCACACCCACTCAGGGAAAGATCCCAGCGAGGACACTCATTCATTAATGCCCTGTTCTTTATCTGTGGGTGGGAGATGTGTGTCATTGTGCGAGTGTGTGGGGCTGTGTGAGACAGTGAGTGTCGGCCTGACAGACACATGGAGTGACAGTTACTGAGTGGAATGCCTTTAAGAGTCACTCAGCCTTCAGTCCGTCAGTGTGTGGACGGGAGGAGCACTTCCGCTCCTCTCCTGTAGAGGGCCCTGTCGCACCGTGAGAGGCAGCGTGGGCAGGTGCAGTGGTCCTTATAGGACAGCGTGTCTGACTCCTGGCTTCTCTGGCTAAAGGTCACATTGCACAAATGTTGACATGCAGAGACGGTGATTCTTGTACAGGTACGAAACCCCGCCCCCTCCCCCCTCCTGCTCCTCCCCTTTTTAACTGAGTCACCGAGGAGGGATGGAAAAGGCTGTCCAGGTGCGCGAGTGTTACGTGGGCCACATTCCATTCAATTCTTTCATTTGTTGCGGGCCAGTGATAAAATGGACCATGGGTCACAGTCGGCCCCCTGGCCACAGTTTGGACCCCCCTGACATGATAAATGAGAAGTGATTAAATCAATATAACTGAAATCACTCAGCCGCTTCAATAACTGGGTATTTTTCTGTTATAGTGTGTGTGTGTCTGTGTGTGTGTGTGTGTGTGTGTGTGTGTGTGCGCGTCCTATCATCACACAATGCACTGATATGGGGGCAATCTTCCCGAAAGTGGTTAAACGTAACCTTCACTCAGGCAGCCTGCGCACACACTGAGGACTCACGTTATATAGTCCACATCTTTAAGAGTGGGAACCTGCATGTGAGGCTCTGACCTCATCACTCCCCACAGGGCAGCAGCGAGCTCAGTGCTGCAGGGTGAGGGGATAGCCATGATAATCACTGCTGCCTCTGAGGAACACAGGAAGGTCTGGGCAGAACCTGCCGGAATCAATGAGAATCAGGTAAACAGAGCTGCAGTGTCAGTGGGAGTTTGCTCATGTGAGTGAAGCAGCAGACGGATGTACATTAGATTCCATTATTTATCACTGGTCCATGTCAGGGCTGTCCAAGCTGTGGACCGGGGGCCAACTGTGGCCCATGGTCCTTTTTCTTATTGACCCGCAACACATTTGAAAAATAGAATGGAAAGTGGCCCACACATGAAACCTGACCCTATTGCACCGCTTAGTTTGAACAGCAGGTGGAGCTCATTGAGGACAGTCCAAAGAAATGTCCTGCAAAGATCAGCGTCAGATCCAACTCGTTGATTGCAAAGTGAAACCCATACCCGCCCGTACCAGTTCATATAAAGATGGCAACAATCGCTCATATTTGCGTATTTTATTCAAATGTGTACATTTCTGAAATGTGTCAAATTTTGACAAGACAGTTTGAACTCTCCAAACCCCTTTACACTTTTGATTTGAACATATATGCTCAAAGAATTGGAATATGACTCATCATGTCTGCCAATTGACTATATCTCAAAGCAGACAATTAATTACATCATATATAATTAAATAGCTTTTGGCCCTTTTTGTAACAACATTAACAAAAAACCCCTTGATGGAAAGTTGTGATGTGGGCTGTTTTTTAAACGTATCTGATCATCAAACATCATTTACTGACATTTGATGAATTTGTTAACTTTAGAAGTGGACAAGCCTTGTGTGTTGTTGTCTGCATGGGGCCTTAAATGATCACACCCCTGATCCATGTCTCCATCTTCATCCAATTCGGTTACGTATATGGATGACTGACCTTTAACAGAGTCATCAGCATATATGATGATTTCCATTTCCAATGACTGAAATGGAACATAGGAGATACATTTGTTGTTTTTTATAGCGGAATAATCATTTCAATGTAATAATATATGTTTTAATCATCCTAGAATGAGCCTTTTGGACATCTTCACCACATGATGTCGCAAATCCAACAAAACTGTAGCCTTAAAATAAACAACAAAGAAGCATGGGATTTCATATTGCATATATCCAGAGATGAATATGTCACTAATATTTACAACCCTCCAGCACTGATATTAAATGTTTCCTCGATGCAATCGGTTGCAGCATTACATAAACAGGAAACTGCACTGCAGAGAATAATTGTTTATAGGTAAAACGGGTCCAGTGGACATTAACTGTTACACAACTTTAAAAAAAAAAAAATACAGCCTGAATTCAATGTGGATAAGACACAAAGAAGAGATTGAGGTTAGAAAGAAAGAAACCCGAAACTTGGGATTAGGTTTAGACAACAGCAGTGAGGATAATATTTACAAGAGGACGCTGTGGGCTAATGGGACGCTGCTCATTCCTCTGAGAAGGGGGGAGAGAGACGGAGTGACATGGATGTCATCTGCAGAGAAGGGGAAGATGGAGAGAGGGTCCGTGGGGGAGAGAAGGGGAAGAAGTACCGCGAGAGACAGATAGAGGGGGAGAGAGGCTGCCGAGGCACTGATAGAGGGTTACTTGGCAGACGCACACACCCACTGCGTCACCTCCACTCAATGTCACACCGTCTCCGTCCGACGACATGCTAATGCTCGTGTCACCACAGAGACGTCTGCACCTCGACCCGTCCCCCTGCATCCGCTCTGGGCGCCGCTCTCGCTGTCATTTCCATCTCTCTGTCAACATTTCCACTCTCTCTCTCTCTCTCTCTCTCGCTCTCTCTCTCGCTCTATCTCTCTCTCTCTCTCTCTCGCCTCCTTCAGCTGCTACTTATCCGTCCCCGGCTCTGATCTCACTCTGTCCCTCTGTCACTCACTGGCCCTTCTTGATGTCTCCCACCCGCTCTCTCAGGTCTCGCACGCACCACCACATAGACTCGGTGGTCACTGGTTGAGTGACGGTGGTCATCGGTGGCACGGAGGCTGGCACTTCCTGTGTTTCTATGTCTTGGAGGTCTGAGGGTTCACGGAGTCACACTGTATATTGTACATGAAGATGGATGACACATCTATGTGCTCCATCTCTATCTGTAAATGGAGCTGCAGTTGTGACGTGCTGCCATTACATGATGTGATATGTGGATATGGGTGTGTGTATGAAAGCATATTTGAATATACATATATAGATAGACATATGTTTATATATACTACATGTCTATATGTATATGTTGTATGGGTGCATATTTTTCTATGTTTGTATGTGTGTGTGTGTGTGTGTATACATAAGTATATGTATAAGTGCATGTATGCGTATACATGGATGCTTCGGTTTGGTTGTGTACATGTGTCTGTATATATGTAACATATTTGTTGTTATTATTGTTCAATCAAAAAGATACAGTTCAAATAAATCACTCCCCAAAATACCTACTTTCTGCACAAGTTTCATGTAATTCATCATAACATGGTAAATATGTCATTTAAAAACATAAAGTCAGCATTTATGGCAATTTTACAATTTGAGTGAAATTCTGTTACTAAAAGAGAGATTTGATTAAATGACAGCGTGATAAGAACAACCCTAAAATAACAAATGCTGCTAACATGGAAGAGGCAGGTCCACTGGGGAAGATTCAACGAGATGCTTCACCCTCATGTCGGCCATCTTTACGATGCATAATGTCTATAATTCATGCTGTTATACAAACATTTCAACTTATCTCCCAGAAATGGAGCAGAATTACATATTTTACTCTAAACTGGCATCGGATGAAGTTCCCATTGAGACCACTTCCTGGTTCAATGGAGTGGCAAAGTGGGCCCAGTCTTTCTGCCCCCACTGTTTGTCCTAACCCCATTAAAGATTTACTCAAAGTGCATCAATAAAGTGCATCAGCAAAGTTCAAAGTGAACCCTGTGATGTGCACATTGTTTTTGTTGTGTTAAAGGGGCAGTGTGGAAGATTTTGGTCCATTTTATTTCACTTCTGTCTAAATTTACAAAAGAATTATGGATAGATATTTTTTTTACAAATAAATAATCACCCCAATGTATGACTTACTTTTTTACATAACCCTAAAGTGTGCCCTTTAATGTACATTTACACCTGTAGCGTGGGGGCCGCCATGTTTTTATGGTAGCCCAGAGTGGACGTACTAAACATCTTTTGCCCTTTAATGACAACTGGGGGCGGCCACAGATTCTCCTGCGTGCAAAAATGGAAAGGGTGAGGTGATGGATACAATATGCAACTTAACCACTAGATGTCACCAAATCGTACACACTGCACCTTTAAAGGAGAAGTTGTATTTGCGGCATTAAGGGAACAGTGTGTAAGATTTGGTGACATCAGAGGTAAAGTTGCCTGTTGTATCCATCACCTCACCCTCACCCTTCTGAGCATGGAGGACAACCTATGGTAGCCCTGGGTGGTCATTCAAGCTCAAAAGATGTTGATCCACTCTGGGCTACTGCAAAAACATGGCGGCCCCGTAGAGAGGACCCGCTCCTCAAATGGGAAAAAAAACCCACAACATTTAGGTGATTACAAACTCATGAAAATGTCAGTATGTAATTATTTTGTAAAATTTTTAGGAGTGACAGAATGACCAAAATCGTACACACTGCACCTTTAATGAAACAGAACTTATCCTCGACTCACACAACAACAATCATCTGCATTGATCTCTCCTCCTGCAACAACAACAGCGAAGAACTGGCACGAAAACACGAGTAAACAAACAGAGTAAACGGAGCTGTCATGTGTGGAAGCGGCTTCGCTGAACTCCAGCAGCAAATGTGTGTTAATGACCCAAAGTGTATCTCAAATGTTATTTACCGCGCAGACAGACGGGGAGCGGCAGCAGATGCCCTGCACGCTCGGCCTCTGCGCTAACCCACTAACAGGCGCCATATTGACAGTTCAGCGCTATATTTCATAAGCATTGATTCATCATCTCCACTTTACACAACAACAAACGGCTTTATTTCTTCAGACGCCTGCGCGAGGGAGAGAAGAAGGCTGTTATTTCCCCACTTTGAAAAGAGTGAACTCTAAACCACCCCCCCCTGCTCGGCACAACGATACACAGATGAAACATGAAATGTCGTTAAGAGCTCAGAGGGAAATTACGTCACGGCATAAACACACAGTTTTAGGCTCAATCCCATTATTCCTTCCACTTCCTGGGAGGTGTTAATTGACGTTGCCTGCTCTCTCTAAAGACCTCATCCACTTAAAGGAGCATGTCAGTATGCAACGTGGTCTCATGTTGGAGTGACCTGAATCTCCTAACTCAGTCACATTATGGGGCATCAAGTTCCCATTATATGAATAATTAAAATGTTATAGTAGAGCCAAGTTCAAAGGTTCAGAGGTTCAGGGGAGGGGTGAGGGATTCAAAAAGTACTTAGGGTTACACTTAGTGCGGGGGGAGTCTATGTGTGACATCAGTGGGACTTGATTTACATATGAGGACAAAGTCTACAATTTCATTTGGGTTATATCTAAAGTGAATCACATCTGAGTGTGGATGGAAAGGCTGGGAATTGAACCCACAACCCTTCAAAGGAGGGGTTGGGGATTCAAAAAGTACTTAAGGTCACACTTCGTGTGGGCGGAGTCTATATGTGACATCAGTGGACTTGATTTACATATGGGGAGAAACAATTCTACAATTTCGTTTGGCTTTTATCCAAAGAGACACACATTTGAGTGTGGACGGAATGAATGGGAATTGAACCCACAACCACATGAATTCAAACCCTGACAGCTTATTTGGCATTTCCACTGAGGTTTGGATTGAGGTGAAGGTTTATGTCAAGAATGAACTCTGCTCTCGCTCCCAGGGCTGTGAGAACAAGAACAAAGTTCTTAATGGCCAGGACTTAACAGACTTCACAAGAAGTCGTAGTGCGACTGGGTGGGTGGATGCGCCAATGGATGGAGGTGGAGGGAGGGAGGGAGGGACGGAGGGAGGAGAAGCGGCAGGAGTGGCGGCCGGTCCCTTAGCCGGCGCGGCGCGGGCCATGGGATGCTGGCGCACTGCCCGGGGGACCGGAGCTGCCTCCTCGGCCACACACACACACACACACACACACACACACACACACACACACACACACACTTGCATATCTAACTCCACCAATCACACGATAGATGATAGATCATGTATCATTAGTGATGTATTTATTTATTTATATTGTATTCATTCATTCATTCATTTATTTATTTTATCAATTCATTTTTTTTTTCTATCTAAGAAAAAAAGAAAGTGTTTATATTATATTGTGTGAATTAATCCAATATTAAATAATTCTCTGGCAGAATAAGACTGATACCTGTGTAATACTTTGTTAAAAAACCCTATTATCATCATTCCTCTCTCATCCTCCTTCCCTCCCTCGTTCTCTTCATTCCTCATCCTCTTTCACAGAGACAAACACCTCTCTCTCTCTCTCTCTCTCTCTCTCTCTCTCTCTCTCTCTCTCTCTCTC